>JAZBHA010000914.1:0-12478 GCA_037464855.1 Iselma pallidipennis | reverse complement strand
GTCGTCGTCGTGATATTAAAGCCCCATTACCATCGAAAAACTTGATTTTAAGTCATACCGTTGATGGTTTTGTTGATTTAGCCGATTTGAAAAACGAAGATATTCTATATAATGAAAATTTTAATAATACGATTCGTATAAATATCTATCCAACACAGAATTATGAGAAAATGATAACAGCCAATTGTGCACCAATTATAAAAGGCAACAATTTTGCCGAAAATGGTATTGTACATGTTGTTGATAAGATTCTAGTACCCAGTACCCAAGATATGGTTGATGTTATACGGGAACATCCACGATTAACGAATTTCCGACAAGGTATTTCTTTGGGAAATCCTTTAATCTATCTGTTTACGAAATGTTGTTGTTTACAGTTTTGGAAAGTGCGGATCTAATGAAGAAATTCAAAGAGAGCGGTCATTATACAGTTTTTGCACCAATTGATACAGCTTTTGATAAATTGGATAGTAATGTGCGACAGAAATTATTAAAGGGCGACAATTGTGCCACTAGTCAGTATTTCTCTTTTTGATGTTTTGCTAGACCTGACCTGACCTGACCCTTTATCTCTGTACTATTTCCAGGTATTGTCCAAAATCATGTTGTAACTCATACAATCTGTTCATCAGCCATTATCGGTAATGTTACAACACACAATGTTGAGGGTGAATTATTGAATTTAGAACGTACAGAAACCGATGAATTAATCATTGAAACTGAATCGAAAATCATTGAAACTGATTTGATAACACGTAATGGTGTAATACATTTAATTGATACAATACTGATACCAGATAGTGCGTTACATTTAACAACAATTCTAAAAAATGAAAATCTAACAAAATTCCATGAATTAATTGAAAAAGCCAATTTAATCGATGAAATCAATAATTTGAAAAATATCACCATCTTTATACCATCGAATAAAGCTTTTGAAGATGAGAAAACGAAAGAATTGTTGGAAAATATCGGTGATGATCAAGAGAAATTGCGTGATTTAATTAAATATCATACAGTTTCTGGTAAATTGGAATCGTGTGAAATGAATAATGATGCTTTATTGAAAACTGGTGATCAGAAGAATACGTTACGTCTAAATCTTTATTCAACGGTAATTTTGTGTTAATTATTCAGTTGGATTCAAACACAACTCCATATCTTTATCTTTATCTTCTTCTGGCTAAAGAGCCATCCATAAAGATGGATATCGATGAAGAAATGGCAATTCAAGCGTCCTCACTCCTTAAAGATTTGCTTGCTCCGCCCAGCTAGCTTAGCGGGACATTTAAATCATATATCTATCCTTGTTTCTATCGCAAGTTTATATTCCTGTCCTTTACTATGTGAACTTATCTACTATTGTCAGCTGTAAATGGGAGGGGAGGAGATGGAGATGAAGATAAAAATGTGGATTTCGTTTGAAATACCAAGCAACTCCTTCAAGATAAAGATAAAGATGTGGACTTGAGTTTGAATCCAACCGATTATTTCCTGTTATAATCAAGAAACTCATTTTTTTTTCTTCTAAATTCTAGTTACCATTATTTACAAGTGTTGTAAATCGAGCTACAATCAATTGTGCACAAATTATCGGTTTCGATGAGAAGGCTTGCGGTAGTGTTGTCCATGAAGTTAATCAATTATTACAACCACCTGAAGAGAATTTATTGGATTTGATTAGAAATGATAATAAGAAATATTCAAAATTGAATCGTATATTGAAAGATACAGAAGTTGAGAAGATTTTACAAAATTCCAGTGTTTCAATTACATTTTTAGCACCAACTGATGAGACTTTTGCTCTTGTTGATGAGAATGATTTGAAAACATTGTACGAGGATAAAGAGAAAGCAAATGAAGTATTGAAGAACCACATTCTAACCGGTAAATCTCGTAATTATTGTAGTTAACAACCAATAATGATAATGTTTTAATTATAGAGGTTTTATGCTGTTCCGGTGTCGGTCCACAAACTTGGGGCTTTAATAATCTAGTATCAACATTGGGCCAGCAACATCATCAAATTGGTCGTACTGGTGGTCGACAAATCCGTATTGGTCGAGCTATTGTGACTAGCTGTGATAATTTAGCAACTAATGGTGTTTTACATACAATTAATCGTGTATTGTTCCCACAAAGACACCATCAGACACC
This sequence comes from Iselma pallidipennis, assembly GCA_037464855.1. NCBI lineage: Eukaryota > Metazoa > Arthropoda > Insecta > Coleoptera > Meloidae > Iselma > Iselma pallidipennis. Next base: position 10,321 of record JAZBHA010000914.1, on the reverse strand, counting down.
GAATTTTGGAGGATTTTTCATTTTTGATTTCTAAATGAAACAAATTACTCATATATATTTTTGGTTTCTTCCTGAATAAATTTGGAGAATTATTTTAATGATGACTGAAATAATTTGTGTACTTTTTATGGAATTTATTCCTTTTATTTATTAATTTATATACGAATTCGTAAAATATTTGTTTTATGTAATAGACCATTATGTATCAATAAATAATTACAAATCTGTTAAAATGTTATTTTATTTATTTAATCCTCAAATATAAAAGAAAATGAGCAAAGGGCGTGTTTGTAATTCAACGGGCAGATAAGTGACGAACCTCAACCAATTGCAGTAGCAAAACTTCAAATTTAAGCACCTCCGTGCCGCACGATAGTTACGCCACTGGTGAAAATATAGACTTGTTACCTTTTACTGGGACGTGTTATATAAACCGGTCAAATTATGCGCTACATTTAGACATCTTCGAACGTCACTATTATGCAACCCTTACTACAGACGTGTATATTTAGTTATCTAAAATTTCAATTAAAAAGTAAGAGTTGCACTTGCATTTTTGTTATGAATTTCTGCTATTATCAAAAATAATGCATAAAATTCGTTTGATTTTATGGGAAAAATGCAATTTTTTCCTATACGTTCATTCAAAAATCGCCACAAATTATGACGCATGCGTACTATCATAATCAAGACGACATATATAAAAAAAAAACAAAATGGTTCTATAATAGTGGGAACGTGTGTTTATGATGCATTTTTGTGCAACTGATATGTGCAATTTGTTCTAATTTCAAAATACCAATTAGATGATAACTGATTAAATAAATGATCCGGTAATTATTTAAACACAAAATTATATAATAATTATAATGAAAAATTATCAATTTTTATATGAAATGATAGGACGCCACCGATGTGTACGGTTAATGTAAATAAATAAAACCCCCGTGTAGTTGAATACTATTCTTGTTATTTTTGAAAAAAAAAAAATAACCCAACTAGCGGGGGATATTCTATTTATATTTTATTATAAGTGTTAAATATAGGTTAAAATTTGATTATTATTATTATTATTTTATCATTTACTGTTTTAATTTAAAATTAATTACATAATTTGAGCAGGTAGATCGGTGTGTATGTGTTAGTGTTGTATGGATGTGTGTGTGTAAACAATGGCAGTAGTATCAAGACTACCTTGATTGTTATGCTAAGATTTTTGGAGGGAAGTTTTAAAATTTCTCTTATTTGTTTGTGTTTTTTCTTCCAGATTTATGGTTGTTTGATATTTATTGATTATGGATTGATTACAAACAAACCCCCAAAAAGACAGAAAAACTCAATAATTTAGTACATAATATGAAATAAAACCCAACCGGAATGATTGTTATTTTATTGTTATTCTTATTTGATTATTGGAGATGTAGGGTGGTAGTATCAGATCGCTAGTTTTTAGCAAGAAAAAGCACCAAAAAAATAGCTTATCTGCATTATGAGGGAGATGGTAGGAGGTTGTTGTGTTTGTTCTGATGATAGAGGCTGGTCTGAGAATCCGTTGGTTTATTGTGATGGGCAATCGTGTACTGTTGCTGTACATCAAGGTAATGTAAAAGAATTATTACGACAAGGACAATACCAATCAGTTCTAATTTGATTTTTGGTGGGTTTTAGCTTGTTATGGTATAGTTACAGTTCCTACAGGACCCTGGTATTGTCGTAAATGTGAAAGTCAAGAACGTGCTGTTAAAGTGGTAAGTTTAATAAAAACGAATTGTCTAATAGGAATTGTTTTCTAATTGTTCCGTTTTTTTGTGTATAGAAGTGTGAATTGTGTCCCAGTAAATACGGTGCCCTGAAACGTACCGATAATGGCGGTTGGGCACATGTTGTTTGTGCTCTGTACATTCCGGAAGTACGTTTTGGGAATGTCACAACAATGGAACCGATTCAATTACAGTTGATACCAGCTGAACGTTTCAATAAAGTATGATTTATTGAACTTAATATTTGTTAATTATAATTGTTTTATCGTGCTTTTAATGTGAATAGGTGTGTTATATATGTGAGGAGAAAGGTAAAGCTGGCAATGCAACTGTAGGAGCTTGTATGCAATGCAATAAAGCTGGTTGTAAACAACAGTTTCATGTTACCTGTGCACAAAGTTTAGGTTTATTATGTGAAGAAGCTGGTAATTATTTAGATAATGTTAAATATTGTGGTTATTGTCAGCATCATTATAGTAAATTGGTAAGTTTTTTTCAAATATTTTTGTGGAGACAAAAAAAAAGTATCTTTTTTTTTCTAATTTTGTTCTTGTTGATGGAACAACAGAAAAAAGGTGGTAATGTAAAAACAATCCCACCATATAAACCCGTATCATCATCCGAGAATCATTTATCTGATTCCAATTCAGAGAAAGAAGTCGATGGTATAGCATCGAAAACATCATCATCATCATCAAGTGGTAAACGTAAAACTAGTAGCAGTTCAGGATCGAAGAGTAGTTCATCCAAGACGAGTTCATCAACGAAATCCTCAGGTTCTTCATTGTCATCGTCATCTAGTTCATCACACCAAAAGACCGTCCATAACTCAAGTAGTACCAGTGGTAGTACTACAACTACTACTACTAGTGGTAGTGGTGGTAGTGGCAATAAAAGTAGTGAGAAAACGAAAATATCGTCGAACTCGTCATCATCATCATCATCATCAAAAAGTGCCAAAATTATTGAAGATACATCAACAATTAATACAAATAATAGTGGCAATAGTGCATCAATACCAACAACAGAGACAATATTACCTGTTGTTGATAATAAATCGGACGTGAAAGAGAATAAAACTGAAATTGACCAAAAAATTGACGTTGCTAATAATACAATGAGTGGTAATAATAACAATAATCATAATAATAATAATACTAGTAGTAGTAGTAATAATAATAATAATAATAGTGGTAGTAGTAGCAGTGGTAAAGACCCGAAAAGTTCGAAAAAACGTAAAACTCATTCACGGACGCCAACACCGGTTGGTTTAGTGTTAAGTGAAGGTGTTAGTGTGGTTACATCGGCATCTAGTGGTGTTATTGAAAGTACAACAACGACACTATCAAGTGATAAAAAAAGTAGTATTGGGGAGACGATAGAAAAATCAAAAAAGGTGATAAATAATAACTGGAAAACATATCTAATCGTTTTTTTATTAATTTTGTAAATTCTAGGCTAAAGTGGAGACAACACAGTCGATTCTAACAAATCAACCAGTTGTTGCCTTAACATCAATATCAACAATCAAATCCATATCGCATACATCTTCAACAACATCAGGAACTAGTGATATTACAAGTGATCCATCAGTAATAACAACACCAATAACAACAACAACAACACCAGCAGCAGCAACAACAACAATACATCAATCGATAATACAATCAGGTCCAGGACATAGTGTCAATTCTCTTGTTGTTTCTGTACCATTAACCAGTACAAGTTTGAGTCCACATACGCATATAATAAATAATCAAACAAGCGTTGTAACACCTACAACGAATCATCATTTAGAAAGTGTAATCCAAGATTCACGATCATTAAGTGGTCATAGTAATAATAATCAAAATAGTTCAGTGATATCAGCAGATATGAATAGTGGTAATACTTTTTTAAAACATAATTATGAGAAACAAGATGCCGTTACAACAGAAGTTGATATGGAACTAGAGGTGTCACCAGCATCTCAAGATCTACCATCAATTAAAAGGTATTTTAATTTACTGATTCAACAAACGAAAAAATTCATAATTTGTTCGATTTATCTGTAGATCTCATTCAGTGGAGAAGTCTGAGAAAGGTGGTCGTGGTAAAAAGAAAGCTGCTAATGCTAATGGTGTTATTAGTCAATTAACTAAACGTGGTAGTGGTGGTGGTGGTGGTAGTGGTAGTAATAGAACTGCAAGTCAAGCAACCCCATCACCAACTAATAGTGGTGTATTTTCAAATATTAGTCAATCACAATTAAAAGATTCACCACCTAGTAGTCCCAGTTCAGAAAGTACAACTCTATCGCATACTACAACAGCATCAACATCAGGACGTGGACGATCGAAGAATCGTAAAAGTGCACCAGCTTCAATTGCTGGAACAACAGCACCTAATTCACCCAAAGACACGAAAGATATTAAATTGTAAATGGATCAATTATTTTATTGTAGATTTTTTTTTAATTTTCAATTTTTGTTAAAAACAGATTTCAGAATGGTGTTACAGCACCTCATATGTTAGGTAATCAATTGAATCCAAATTCAAATATGGCACAAAAGATGTCAGATCATCTAAATAGTGAATTAGAAGCACATAGTATTTATAATCCAAGTGAAGCAGCAGTAAATATGGTAGGACCACAATTGCACCATAGAGTCATAGCATCTGTATGTGTGGTAATTTATTATTCTGTTTTTCCCGCCCATTAATTGTTTGTTTCTTCAGGCAAGAGCAAGTAGTAGTGGCGGTTCAAGTACAGCTTCTGGTGGTTCTGGATTTTCATCCATGTTAAGTGGTAATGGTGGTAATATCCCGCAAACGTTAGATCAATTATTGGAACGACAATGGGAACAAGGATCTCAATTTTTGATGGAACAAGCACAACATTTTGATAGTAAATTTTATATATAAATCCCTAAAATTAGATTCTTGTAATTTTTTTCTCTTTCAATTCTAGTTGCATCATTATTATCGTGTTTACATCAATTACGTGCTGAAAATCTACGTTTAGAAGAACATGTCAGTTCTTTGTTACAACGACGTGATCATTTATTAGCTGTTAATGCACGTTTAGCAATACCATTAACCGGTCAACCAGCTACACCTCAATCATCTCATCCGCATACAGGTGATTTTATTGGTGGGTTGTTTTTAAAATTGTAAATTACATTTTTTTGAATTTGAATTTGTAGTTAATAATATTCATCCAGCTGTTGGAGCCAGTCATAATGATATAACAAGATCATCACGTCATAGTTTACCAGGTGCCAATTATCAGACACATCCAGTTGCTGGACAACAAGTGGTTGAAAATGGTCTAGCAACGCCTGATCCACCACCACCATCCTATCATAGAAGTCCAGCACCATCACAACAACCACCACCACCACCACAACCACCCCCACAACAACCGAGTCCCTCAATGAGGTAAAATAGTTTTTATTTGGATTTTCACAATACGACACTAAATGCTAATGATGATTTTGAAAAGAGTTTTGTTTATTAATAATAATAATAATAATAATAATAATTATAGACATTCACCGGCCGGATCAGGGTATCCCAATAGTGGTCTGCTCCGACAGAATGCAGACACTAGTGGACGCTCTGCTCCACGTCCTCAACCTTATCCATTATACCAAGGCCCAGGTCCTTCGTCGCAACAACAGGTATTGTCATAGTTTTGTTGAATTTGTTGTTGCGCTGGTTCTATTTATTTTAGTAGAATTGTCTAATTTATTGTAGTTTTTATTTTGAAATAATTAATTTACATTTTTTTTAAATGTGTAATAATCTAATATTGTTGGTATGATTCAGATGGTAATACGGAGAGATACCGATATGCATTATCAATCATCAAAACCCAGCTGAGAGTGTGTGGATCCCTCCTTCAGTATAACAAGACTGCTGGACTTGCATTGACAAATCATTCATCATCGGGTGTTTCACTGTAAGAGACATTTTTTGTTGTATATTTTTTTTTTATATAAAACATCTCACAAATCAACCCCAGAAACAAAGCAATTTTAAAATGATACACATACACATTAAAGCAACATCAATTTTACACAACAAGTACCAGAATGAGTGTTTGTTTTATATTTGTGTGACTGTGTGTGAGCAAAGTTCTTCCATTTTTTTATTTAGTGTTCTAGTTTTTATAATGATTATGAATGGATTTTTATTAAAACATGAATAGTTTTTAAGATTATTATTGTTTTTTTTTGTTCTCGTCTTATGTTATTCATCAAATCACTGCCAGATGGACGTGCTCAATTTCATTTTGAAATCTAGTCATATTAGTGAATTGTTTGTTGTTGAAAGCAGCCCTAATGCGAATCTGGAACTTGTTAGAATAAATTGTGTATAGAAAATGATAGTAATAATACGTTTCAATCTTTTGAACACACTCAGGGAAACTCTAAGTTGTAATTGATTTTTTCCTTAAATTAGCTTGAATGGACTCAAAAATGATCGCCGACTGAGCCTTTTCCGGCCAGTAATGAAATAAATGCCATATATATTAATCAATTTTGTAGCTTTTTGTAAATAATATATAATTAAACAAACACAAAAATGTATTAATAAATGAAATAATGTAGCGAGTAATTTTGTAGTGTTTACAGTGACAGTTTTGGTTCTTATGATCCCAACAAATTTGTTTTTTTTCTATGCAAAGGAAATTCGTAATATAGTGTTTTAGGGAGAATTCAAGAAAACGTATTTTTGTCACATATTTTTGGGGATTTTTTATACTTTTGTATTCGCTACTGTTAAACAAACAAAAAAAAAATTGTATCGATTTTAATCTTATTGTTAGTAGGATATAAGTGAATGTCGTCTGTATATTTTGTAAAATTTCAAGTTTTTCTTTTCCGTTTTTATTATTTTTTATTGTAATATATGCGTGCAATTGGTAGAACCAATTGTATTTTAATTATTTAAACAAACAAAAAATGATTAAGAGAGGCTAATAATAGTGGTAACATCTGGGAGGCTTCAGTGTAGTTAATTATTATATTAGGTGTAGATTTGTTAATTTTCTTTTTTCTTAATAAAATTATAAAAAATTTGAAAAAAAAAGTGTATAAGATGATTGAGAAGGTTTTTTTGTCGTTGGCTAATTGAACGTTGAATAAATTGCGTAATATTAAGAGTATTGCTTTTTTTTCTGTTCAAATATTCACCCTCCTTTTATTAGTCAATTTTTTTAATTAACACAAAAAATCACTGCTTTTATTACAAGTTAATACTGAATAAAATGTGCGTAAATAAATAAAGTATATATGATCCTATTTCTATTATCACAATTCAAACACAATCGCCGTTTCTAGCGAAAAAAAAAGAAAAATCATTGAAAACACGATAGATTTTTCATAGGGATGTAATCCTCTTCTCGTTTATTTTCAGTAAACCTAAAAACCACAAGTGTTAATTAAAACAATTATATGAATAAGAAACACAAAAACACTCCACAAGCACCCAAAAACAAGGAACATTTACAAAGAAAAAAAAGGTAGCAACAAAACACTCGCTTTATATCCCAGAAACATTTTATTATCATTATTGTTTGCACACAGCAACAATTTTACATTTTTCAACTCAAATTTGCTTCGTTCTCACAGCCTAGACAATGTTTTTTGTGTTTTATTTTTTTGAACCTTCACACCAAAATCTGACAAAATCGGAATACTACTTAATAAACTGGGTAGGTATTATTAAATTTTACTTTATGAAAACACACTTAATAAAACTTAAAAAGCAGCAGAATTCGAGATGATAAAAGATACCAATTCGATTACGTTCCAAAACTACTGAAATTCTCTCAGTGATAATATTAATAATAGTAATAATAATAGTTTAAAGATAAATTGATACAATATTAATTATACTAATTATTACTAATCAATAAATTGGAGCCAAATTCGACAAAACAAGAGACTCAAATGAATAGAATGACACTATAAAATCTAATAATTATAAACAAAAAACAAGGTTTTTTTTTTTTTGAAAATTTGGAAAATTTTTTTAGTGTCAATACTTGGCCCGCTGCACATAGCAGTGGAGTGTTTTGTATATTGACTCACATCGATAAATAGCCACGAGCTTGTGATCGTCTTCGTCCCATCAAATAAACAATTAATACAATAATAACTAGAGCTGCCAATGCACAACCAACAGCAATTGGGACGACGTCCGGTGTTTCACCGCTCATACAATCCATAGCTAAATCAAAGAGAACAAATCGTATTTAAGAATATAATGAATTTTATGAGAATTAAGTAAAATATTACCATCACTGAAATTGTTGCTGGTACTATTATGGAAAGCTTCCAATTGTACTTGACTAATTTTCAATACTGATGAAACTCCATCGGTTTGTTGTCCAGTTAAATTTAAAGTCTGCTCTTTATAACATTTATATGATTTAGTTAATGGTGTTACAAATTCATTTTTCTTATGGCTAAGATTTAAAACTTGTGGACCTAAAATCATTAGAATTTTCTAAATAAATGAATCATTGAGATAAATGAAGAATATAGAGAGACAAACCTTTGCCAGGTATTGAAACATTCAATTTTGTATTAATTTCAGCAAGATCAAAACCATTATTTGTAGTTGTTTTGGTAAAATTAAATGATATAAAATCAGTAACATTAACAATAGGACTCCATGTTAATATTATGATTTGTGTCGTATTACCACAACTACCAGTTGCTGTAGCATTTGATGGTACATTGACAAGTACTTTTGATGATCTATTACCGTCTTTTATAAATACATCGATCTGTATGGCCATATTTAACATAATACATGTGCGATTTGTTAATGTGTCGTTGATTGACCATTTGCCTTGTGTTGGACTGACGGGAGTTGGTGGTGGAGTAGGTTTTGCTGTTGTTGTTGTTGTTGTTGTTGGGGGTGTTGGTGTGGTTGTTGGGGTTGATGGAGTTGTTGGCGAGGTTGTTGTTGTTGGTGTTGTCGTGGTTGTTGATTTGGTTGTTGTATGTCGGTCTACTGTACTTGGTTTAATTGTAGTTGTAGCTGGTAGAGTTGTTTTTTTAGAATCATCCGAAACCTTTTCAGATCCTTGGGCAACTATAAAAATAAGGATTTATTAAATAAATAAAAGACACAATTTAAATAAAATCTATATATAAAGTATTGATTATTCGGATATGATAAGAGACTCTCTGGTATGTTGAAATCTATAATTTATCATGTAAATTTCCCCTAACATTATCATTTGTATTTCTATTTACTTTAATGATTATCAACAAAATTCTCAATTTTACATACGACATTGTTGATATTCTAGAAAATTATGAGAAATTTTCAAATCAATCTTTTAAATCAGATACGAACTTTTAAAAGGGACTAAATATACCATAGAAAGAAGAGAAACATGTTCACCTTGAGTCCCAAAAAAAAAGGGGAAAACAAAAAAGTATGATCATTGAAAACAGCATCTAATCAGCTGTAAAATCAATTCTTCTTTTTTTTTTTGGAACCTCAAAACATTTTTGCAAGACCAGACCGGTTCTATACACATAATAGAGGAATCAAATAGAAAAATTATAGAGATCAGATCAGATTGGGTTAATAAACAAACGATCCATCGATATAAAATTAATCATAAATTGATAATTTCTCGTTAAAATACATTTCCCTCCATAAACAACCACTATTAGTAGGAGTATTATTAATTTTTTAACAATTTTCTTTGTCTATTTTATAGTTTATGATAACAATGTTGCATTATTTTTATTATTATTGTTATTAAAACTTTGAAATTTTTATCAACAACAAGGTCACCTTTGTTAATGTTAAATATGTTTTAAAACAAGAACGTTGTGGCTGTTATGATTCAAAAATTTTCTCATTTTTTCAACATTTTCAACAAAAACCACACCATACGAGTCACCTATTCAACAAAAAAAAAACAGTACTACCAATACAGTTGTAATTGTATGTAAACTTTCCTTTTTGCTCACACCGTACATGGAGGAAAATAAATAAACCCATCTTTAGTTGTTAAAAGCTAGAAAACAAAATACAGTAGAAACTCGATAATCCGAATTAATTAGGACCTAAGCCTGTTCTTTCAGGAAGCAGCAGGCACTGCCAAGGCAGGTGCTATAGCCCAATAGCCCCCCGTGATTGCGCCACTGTTCTCAGCACACTTTTGTTCCAGCCAGGGCGTTCTGTGTCAACATTTACAACTCCTGGCTACGTTATTACAAAGCAGCTAATGCAACTATAGGTGCATTCGGTAATAGGGAGTTAGAGTAGAGTTGGAGTGGAGTGAGAGTGAATAGAGTAGAGTAGGTATGGAGCGGGGTAGTTAAGGAGTGAACAGAGTGAATTATTAAGCGAACGGGTTGGGAGCGAATAGAGTGAAAATCTATCAGCTGTTAGCTTTGCGCCATTGTTGTTTGAGTCATTGCACATGCGTCAACGATTTACACTTTTTACTCTATCTACGAAGATGGAGTAAAAGGTGCGCGCTCTATTCACTCCACTCTCTATTTCCGATCGCTTCATGGTGTAACTCCAAACTTAAACGA
>JAZBHA010000913.1:11382-37420 GCA_037464855.1 Iselma pallidipennis | reverse complement strand
TCGAGAAATTAAAAATCACAAATTTGTCTCGGGAATTCTCGAGAAGGAATTCTCGGGAAGAAACCCTAGACAGAATGATCTGAGGTCGTATATACAGTGGAGACTCTCAGGCAGCTCCTTGGCTTAAACGCTTCTGAAATGATCTTTAAGATGCATTTATCTATTTGTCCGTGCTTGCCCGTATGCCTGTAAATGATTTTTAAAATTAAAAAGTTGAATCGGTTAAAAAGATATTACTTTAGAAATGTATAAATTGACAAATGAATATAACTAGTACCTATTTCAAAATGGTAATGTTTACTTGTTGCATATATGAGTTGAACATCAAATAGAATTTCGTACAATTATTATTAGTAAATGTAATTTGATGCAAATTAACAAACTACATGTATATTAATTAGTAAATAACTAACTATCCATTTTGTGGAGTAATAGGTTGAAAAATTGTTGGTGTTAGTTTGTACAGAAGTAATGTTAAGCAAAATGATCAATTTCATTTTACAAGAAATAATACAATTTCATTTCAATTGAAACAGTTGTGCCTATAGGTACTATAAATATCTTCATTATTTTTAAAGTATCAAATAATATATACTTTCTGTAGGTAGATGAGTTTTCTCCGTTTTGTTAATTAGAATACATCAAAGAAAAAAGTAGATTCATAATTAATTTGTAGTATCTATATTTTACTTTCGTGGGTATTCATTTTACTGATGTTTATGAAAAATTCGAACTGGAAAACAAAACGTAATATTGCGTTTCGGTTGCTCCAATTGTTCAAAGCTTAATTTTTATCGCTTCTTAAGTAAAAGTTTGAGTTGTAATTCGTCACAAACACATATGTATGTAGATGCTAAAGCAAACTTGTTCCGAAGTGGAGATTTTTCTGCAAACTATCCGAAACTGTTTAAAGCTCTTTGGTGTGTACGAGGCTTAACAGCTAAGGAGGCGACGACCGTGTATAATATTTAAAAACTTTCATTTCATTGTTTTACGATAACAGTTTAAAAATTGAAATATGTAGGTACAGCAAATCTGTCGTTAATGTACCTACGTGTCTGATACACTATTTAATGAACAATTCAATGTAGACGTGATTTTTTCTATTTAAATCTTGAGAAGTTGAATTACAAGAAGATAACAAAAAACATTCCATTTTTAATTTAGCTGTAATTTAGGAATCAGTTTTTATAAAACATATTTCAGTAGTTTTTGTACGTTTAACTCATTTTCAATTTATTTTTTGTTGAATAAAAAAACTCAAGCTTTGAACAAAAGTAAAATATAATAAAGTCCACAGAAATTGTTTACTTAACTGGGTGCTTGTCTGTAATAAGAATAAAATTTACACAAATATTAAATAATTGAAAATGTTTTTATTGTTAGAGGAAATTGATGGTAGTAGCATCACCATCGTTACCATAATCGTTATTATTACTATTATTATTATTGTTATTATTATTATTATTATTCCATTACTGATAAAATTTTGATAAGTTCTGAATTTATTAATGATTGAAAATGAGCCAAACTTACTAATGTAGATCGTGAAAGTTTTTAACTAGATTTATGTGGAAACCAATGAAGTATCCATATAAATACGAATAAAATCTACCCATCTCTCTTTCTCTGTCCATATTTACAAAATCAATTTACTTTGATACAAAAGTTTAACTTTATCGGTCAATAGAGAAACACAATTTTCTAACAGTATCAATAAAACAGTTAGTAATTAAATTTTTCCTAATTTTCGAACAACAGCAACAACAACAACAACAACAATAACAACAAAAGTTACAGAAACAAAATCTGGAAAACTATGTGAGAATTTCATTTACATTATCCTTCCTTTTCCTCTTTGTCTCATTTCATTCTTATATGCGTATCTATGGTGAAAGGGTTGTTTTTTTTTGTAGTTGTGGTATTTGTAAAGTGTAGGTTGTCGTGGTTTATGTATATGTGCGTGCATACTTGTGTGTATTTTTCTGTGGAATCTGGGACAAAGGCTATACCGGCCAGCTTTCTTACTTAACTTTTCTTGCCTTTCATCTCTCTTATCCCCCTATTGTGCGATAACAGCTTTCTACTGTCGGAACAGTTATTTTTATCGTCAGAAATTGAACCAATAAATTGTAGAAAAAAAAACACAAGCAAAACACAAGATAGATCATAACCTAATGAACAATTGTCGTTTTCAGTACAACACAAAACAATGTAAAAATTTCAATAAAATGTCAAATTTTGTGGTCGATCTTCTATTCCACTCTTGAAAAGAGGGTAATTCAACTTTTTAATCATCACTACCCCAACAGTGAGACTAAACATTATTAGAATCAGTTATATAGTGAATAGAAAAACATGCAAAATTTCGTAACTCTGAAATAAATCGGTAGTCGTAGTGGGTAACCACCCTTTTTTTTCCTCTGTTTTATATATCTCTCTTTTTGAACGCTTTGTCTCTATATTTGTGTTATCGTAACAGATTGAAATATGTTTTTGTAATTCATTTCTGTTTTTGTTTGATTCTGCATGGGGTTGTGGGTGTCTATATGTATAATATGTATATTGGGGTCGTTGTGAATGATTTATTACCAGATTTTTTTACATACGTGTACATGTATCGACACATAAAGTTGAACTTCTAAACTTTTCTAAAATAATTTCCATTTAATGACAAAAAATTATTGTAATTGCCTACACACAAGTTGGTCAATTTACGAATAAACTATCTTTATCTGTCTGGTGCGTATTTTTCCAACTACCCTTCAACATTTGCTATGATCTGATCTGCTGTAGCGTTAAAGCAGATTATTTTACACAGAATTATTATTGGTTGTGATATGAGCCTTGCATAAGCCACACTGATCAGTCTCACTCTTTGGAAATCTCTCAATTTTGATACAAAAACACGCGTTTGTCAAAGCGACTTCGTCCGCCTGAAAATCGTAGAACCAACAATCCTAGATTTTAAAATTAGGACATCAATACAATTAATGCTTTTTTTCATTTATTGTTTTTAATGATGATATGATTTGCAAATGGAACGGCCCGTGCATATACCCGATCTGAATTATAAGCAGAAATTTGATCTTCAACTACCCAAAACTCTAACCATATCTACCCCCAGATCTCCTTTCGCTCCTCCCGACTCATTTTTGCTCTCCCTTCCCCTATATCGGAGTGCCGTTATCTCGCTTCGATTCATTTACTATCTGTGTCTCTCGTGCTCCGCAAGACCACATTTTTCTTGGATGGACCTGTATGTATACGTATAAACTGCAAGGGCGAATTTACAACCTGTTACTATTTATTAGATTTTTAATTATACTGAAAAATTAACAGTTTAGATTTCACGTTGTGGAATAGGTGTAATTTGTACCTTGTCCCCTTATTTTCAGGCATCATTCAAATTCGCCCGGCGCATCCGCCAATTTATTATTTCTAGTACATATGTAGCTTCTATCAGAAACATTTTTTATACTGTCTTCACTGATACAATTTAGTAAAAATTACACTATAAAACCTTGTAAAAGTACTTCATTTAGCTAATAATCGTGAATGTTTGTTGGTATGACAATAAAATTAATTGGCTGTTTTGATTAATTTGTTTGAAGAATCTTTGGAAACTTTATCATCAAAGTGGAAAATTTCCAAACTTTATAAATATAGATATAAAATTATGATCTAACAGATTAATTTACACCACTTCACTTGTATTATCTCTGGAGTACAAGAGAACGATAATAATAAAGTCTTGTAGAAGTTGTTGAGTTTGAGCGAGACAAGTACAAACTATCAACACATACATATACATACAAACACATGCTCGTATGTATATATAAAACTTTTCAAACTGAAACGTGTTAGTTGCATTGGGATTTCAATACATAATATGTATATTTACATATGTGTGTGTTCTGTAACGACAAAGGAGAATTTTCATAATAGAAATGCAGTCATTGAATATCTTATCCTGGAAATGGAATATCTCACGTAAATAAACAAAGTGAAAACAAGAGACAATTCGATCTCTCTACAATGAAAAACTAACAACAACAAAAAGATATAATCAATATTCTTTGTTATCTGTTGACTAGATAGATGTAAAAATTGTTGTTATATGCAAGAAAAGTTTGTTGAAAAATTGATTGGATTCCATTTAATGTTAGCTCAATTTCTATTGCAATAGATAGAGGGTAGTAAATCACTTTGTACACTCGTTAAATATTAAAACTGTTTCCGGTACAGTATTACGAACAATTACATTCCCACGGTATATACAGGAATTGGTAGGAATTGATAGAGGAAAGTTCGTCCACAATACATGGATTCGATCACTATCGTAATCATTTTTCTGGTTGTTCTCTCTTCGAAATTGACGACATGTTCTAATTAAAAAATTATACTTAAAAACAATTATAATACAAATTTTCTGAAAACCTACAGCAGAAGAGTGCAGGGCCAAACTGGACAGCGGGGGAGATATGGAGAGATTTCAGCCAGGGCCAATGAGTTTTTGAGGACCAAATAGCCACCGATAGTCTGTTGAAGTATTTTTCTCAATTATCAGCTGAAGAAATGCCTTCTTTTCTTATAAATTTCCCCGGAGCCAAAATTCGGCACTGGAAGAGCGGCGTTTTTTTTTGTTACTGTATTTAATAGACAGTATAAAATTTTTAACTTTTTCTTTTAAACACTTCTCGGTCCACACTTACTAAAAATCCCTTGAGTTTAGAATGTTAATTGATGGAAATTAAAAATTTAGCAACAATATCAAGAAAGAAATTCAAAGAGAAATGGTTTTCTAATTGAAAAAAATTTCATCCTACCATTTATAAAAACTTTTACCCAAACCCTGTGAATCCATTACTGCAAGTCTATCATCCTGTCTTGAAGTTTTTTTTTCGGTTGTTGCTTTACCACCACCTTTGCTAAGAATTATGTAGATCTAGGGACTCTGACGATCCCCTTGATAAACAATAAAAAATTATCTGGCTGCCCTCACTAATTAAAACTGGCATTGAGTCCTTACCAACCAATCCAATTTACATTCTAACCCATATAAAAATTTCTTAATAAAAATTGAAAATTTCTGCTAATACTTTTCATAATTGCAATTAATAGTTGTAGTTACTACCAACAACAAATATGTGTCGTGAGGGTAGAAGTCATTACTGTTTACCATAACAAATTGCGTCCGCTTTCTGTCCTCCTTTATTATTCAACAATTTTAATATTCTAAATGTTCTTCATTTTACACAGGAGACCGGCGGGGGGTGTTTTTTGCCTCCTGTTGTGTAATGTATGTGTACTGCAAAATTTTAAACGAATAAGGGTAGGAAACATTAATTGCGAAAAATAGGAAGGCGAAAAAAAAACGGTCAAGGACGACCTATTCAAATTTCACTCTCTTTCTGTTTTTCATTGTGTCCCTGTGAAAATGAGAAAATTTGAATTATGAGCGAATAACGTCTTGTTTTATTTCTACTTTTTTGTTCGGGCTGTTTGTGTGAGGAAATGGTGAGATCTATGTTGTGACATTTACAATTTATCGTTTTGACTAATCGTTAAATAATTTCATCCCACTTAATCTTCGGTTAGTAACTGTGAAAGCTAATGAACTTAAGACAGGGAATATAAAATATTTTACGTAAAGATTTCACTCTTAATAAAAATAAGTAGAAATAACGAGTATTTTAATCGTTATTCTAGTATTGTATAAATAAATAGAAGATCAAATCACGAGAGAACATGTAAAGAGAGAACGAACAGGAATAGTTCCCATGGGATATCGTCATCGAGAATCCTGTTTAAAGTCGACAGGAGGACGCCTTTCTCACACAAAGCCAATGGAATATTGATGAGGCTCATGTGTCATTCAAGGAATAGTATAGGAGGATGGACGACCTTTCACACATACTATCCCTCTTCTTCGTCACCTTTCATCATCAATCCTTACATTTTCTACTATCAGAAAAAGGATAGTTTAGTGTGTTTTCATCTTCCGGTCGTTGATAAAACCACTATCAAAACGGCAAAGAGGAATCTAAACGGAAATAAATAAAAATTAATAATTGTCAATCATGCTGAGGATGCATAGTGAGTGTAAATGTTTGTTGTTTTTTGTTCTTAGTTACAAAGACGGCGCCGTAGGCACACTAAACGCCTAATATCTCCAAGACAAAGGAAGCTTAAAACAGCTCCTTTCTACCAGCTTAGATGAAACATATAAAGTTTCGAAATTCTCTTCGAAACACACCTGCACATATAAATGAACAGAGGAAAAAAATTGCTCAAAATGACTTACGTAATGAAATCGTTTAAAGGGGGTGGGAAATAAAAATTCAAAACTAAGCTCGGTTTCGTATTGTTTGATTTTTCTATCTGTGTTGATTCACGCTTCATATAATAGGTGTTACGTTAAGAATACAATTTCCTTTTATAATTCGAAAAATTACATTATTATAAGCGACATAAATATCTTTAGAAATTCTATAAAAAGAAAAGATTGGTTTTTGAAATAGAAAATTATTTTTCAATGTGAAAAGTTTTTCAATGTGTAGAAGTTTTTTAATAAAAATGGAAAACTATAAGGAAACTGATGATTCGTTCTTTTAATTCTCTAATGATTTCCTTTATTTTAATGCTAGTTTTTTAACTATTTCTATAGCTAACGTTCTACGTATCAGAACAGACGTTTTAATTAGGTGCATGTTTTCTTCATCGAAAATAGACATTTAATCTGTTCAATTTTGTAATTGAAGAAATGAATTCACATATTTATCTGAATTTAATAATAATTGATGCTATTGATTTTAGCTTAAGGGCTAAAAATATAGGTTGCTCTTCTTTTGTTCCAAATAAATATTTTTTAAATAAATAAATAATTACCAGTATGCCCTTCCCATACCAATAAAGTATATCCTTTCTGATCTAAATCGATTCATTTAGCACGAAACAGTTAACGCGAAATATCGTTTAGCGCGACTAGAAGACGCAATTTCTATATAAATATGAAGTGATAACACGAAATAAATTAAACACTATAGGTGCTATTCATTTACGTTAGTCTCCACTTAGTCCAGCCTAACGATATATTGTATATTCAACAAAAAAAAATTTCAGGGTACCCACAGATTCGTATCAATTGTGTTCTACTGTAATAGAAAAATAATGTCTTTCGAATGTGCGAATTGGTGGATGCGCCGGGTGGTTTTCCTCTGTCACTGCTGAAAATAATTAGAAATTTTATAAATATTCAATGCAGAATAAATTTTATAAGTCGTTGAATTTTAATTCATTTCTTACAGTTTTCTGGCATTTTTGAATAATTCAACAATTTCTTCTCTGTTGAAAAATTAATCAATTTGACATTAATTATAATTATAATTAATTATTAAAATATATCAGTCAGTCTTTCATTTAATTTACCTCCTTTTCGGTTTTTATTTGCTCTATAAAAGTTACGATTACTTAAGACTTGTTTGTGCAACAGACAGATATTCCATCTAGCCCTAGAAGAAGTGGTAATATCGAAAAATCCAAAACTGTCTTCCTATTACGAATATTAAAGGACTATAATCTTCAAAATTCACCTTTCATTCATCTCTTTCTTGCATTTTCAAATACAAAAGGGGTTGATTTGATTATTCCACATCAATGTCTTCTACGTGAATTAATTAGTTGTCTTTTCATCCTTGAAATAATTGATGATATATTTTTTTTGTGTGTGTGTGTGTGCGTGGAGTGAGACAGAGAGGATATTTGTAAAGAGATCGTTAAATATTCCATTCAAGCTCGCACATATGTGTGGAATTTTGATAGGGGATGAAATTCATCATACCTTGACGGACAACTGTCAATTATTCAATATTGCGAGAATTTAAGCCGTTTGTTTAAATAAATCTAAAGAAAACTGGTAATTAAATTTTAACATCGTTCGAAGAATCAGATGGTGTATGGTTTTTTTGACCATTATTATTATTATTATTAGTATTATTAGCAAAAATCAATTTGAGTAAAAATGATGTGCCATTTATATTGTTGTCGAATTTGAATATCAACAACCCTTACGCACGTAGGTATATATGACTGTTGTTTTGAAAAATGATGGAGGAATTGTCAGAATTCTACTTATTCCAACCCCTATTTTGTATGTAAATTGATATCAAACATATTGACATGATGATGATAATAATGGTTGAAGAGGGTTCAAAAAAATTTCCAATATACAAAACGGTTAATTGTTGTGCATGAATATCATCCGAAAACTAAACACAAGAAACTGTTTATCAATCTATCATTTAGGGTGGCAACTACACCACTACCATCAACTGAAACTGTAACAGAGGGATTGGAGAAAAGAAGAAACACTAAAGGGAAAAAATAAGCAGTCACTAGCAACGGAAACAAAACTGTACGAAAGTCACAACGACTATTTATCAATCCATCACTGGAACGAGGGGGCGGTGGTTACACGACACCACTGAGAAACACAACAACCCCCAGTTTTTTTCTTGTGGTGTTATTAAAAAATTAATAAATTAAATAGAACTTAATTGCCTACCTGTAAATTTTTTCTTTTATTTTCTCTTAATAGTTTTCACATTTTTTTTTTTTTGGAAAATTATGGGACAAACACTCACAAAATGTCACTGCAAAATAAAAAAGACTAATCAGAAAAAACGGCACTACTTTCTCAATAAAATAGAGATAGTTGTAGTATTATGTATCGTTATAGTTTATGAGCTATTTGAGGGGGATTTATTTAAATAGACCATCCGTCGTCGTCGATCTATCCCCTATAACTGAATCTTTGCCGTCGCGACGCCACCCCGGAATGGGTCTGTATGTGTATGTGTGGATACCGGAAAATAACGGACGCAAGCGCGTCGTATTTCTTATATTTATAATTTAAAAAAATCTGTACATTTCAAATGTATACACATGCATTTTCTGTCTCTCGAGATATAGAAAATTTCATTTCTCTTCTCGATATATTTTCAAATTTAGTTATCTTGCTACTGTTGCTGTTTTGTCTAAAGTTGAAGAAAAGAGTTGATGGGAGTAAAATGAATTCGGGCCAAGTTAAAGGCGAGCTATGTGAATTTATCTAGCCTAGAGGTTTTTGATGGGGGGGTAGTAACAGTACTAGTAGTATAACATTAGTGGTTGTTGTATATTCCGTACAGACCCGATCATCAATCCAAGCCTTTGGACTTGAATTTGCGGTTCTTCCAGAGGGGAACAAGGAAATTCTCAAATGCTTCTCTGTCTCTTTATGTCTAGTTGCCACTTTGACGGAAACACAAAATTTCAAATTGAGTTAAAAATGTGTGCAACAAATCTGATATTTGGATGGAAATCTTGACACAATAGTGAAGATATTAATGATGAAATTGACTGTTTTGTTTCACTGAAAAAGAGAAGCTACAAGAGGGTATACCTATATGTGAATACCGATTGACGTCATCAATAACAATATATTACGTGATCTATTCAAGTTAGAAATGATACTTTTCTACGACAGATTTCCAAAAACAAAAGACCATATTCAGCATATTCCCGAATTGTTTGAATGTATGAGGGATGAAAACTGCAATAGAAACAACAAGATAGTTTGACCTATTTTTGGTTATCAATTAAATCCAACACAACAACAACAACAACAACAACATGCACAATTAAAATTTTATAGAAAAAAAAATTGCTACAATATTTCCACACATTTATGACACATACAGAATGCAATAAAAAGTAACCTAATTTTATTGCAACTTTAATGGGCCATAAAAGGAAATTATTATACACCTACTGTATTTGCCGATAATTATCCTCAAATTACTGCAGTTTAGATTCTTTTGCTGTTTTGTTTTATTATTATGTTTTCTTTTTTGACTAGTCAGCAACAAATCCGGCCCTGTTCTCGAATCAATCACGTATTCTTCTCAAATTATGCACTTTCCGAACGGTCACATTGACACCTCTTTGATATTCAAGATTCATCCCGTAGATAGAGGGCGGACGAGAAAAAGAAGAGAAAAAAGTTGGTACACCACCCCCACACATATACATACTATAGTACACAACTTTTAGAGGCCACCAGAAAATCTAAATTTATATCTATATCTATCTCTATCTTTCATTTGATTTTATTTGTATTACAACCACCCTTTTATAACCAGGTTCAATATCTCCTGCATGACCAAATCATCTCACCAGAACTCTCGTCTGATTTTCGAGGATTATTATCAAAAGGGATTTGAATTTTCGCACGACTTACTTTTCTTTCATGATAAGAAGAGAAAATACAAATTCACACTATTGACAACATTCTGGTTTGCTGAACAAAATGAAACGAACAAAATAGGGGGAAAGAAATTAATGATAATGGAGTAACGTTGTTTATCATTACTGTTGTTTTTTTTTTTACTTTTTCTCTTATTATTATTATAGTTAAATTATTTTTTTAAAAAGTAAAAAGAAAGTTGCCTCAATTTTTCCAACTATAAATCTCCATAATATTAAACAAGTTTGCATTAGAAAGCATCGTGGCAGTGGTGGTTGTAAAGTTTTTTCCCCTCTTTCTTCCAGTTTTCGCATTTTCTCTCAGATATATTGTTGTATAAAAGAAAATCGTTTATACTAAGGGGTAGATTGTGAAGTTAAAAGTTTTGAGTTTATGCCAAAGATTGTATACTTCATTCACTATATTTGTGTGTGTGTGTGTGTGTGTGTGTGTGGGTGGGTGTGTGTCGCTAGCTGTAGTATGCTTTTTTCTATCATTACTGATGTTGCTAAGGGTAAATATTTTTTTATATGAAAAAAAAAATATTTCATTCCATTTAGTTCTGAATCAATTGTAATTGTTGTTGTTACCGAGGAACTGGTTACCTGCTGGTCGTACTAACAATTTAACCAGGATTTAGAAAAGCGAATTTTCCTGTTGTTGTAAAATTTACAATATAAAATACTTTTCTGTGCTTTGTTCCTTTTTCTTCTTCCATCCTTGTTCGTTCTGTAGATCCAACCATCTGGTATATGTCCAGAAAGATCGGTCCTTTAATCCGTTAATTCCATTTACGACCGCATCCCGAAGAGATTGCATTGTACACTAACACAAGTACATACATACATACACAAAGACAAACAGACTACATCTTTAATCTTTATTAAAGTAGTGTATAAGGTATATGCATCCCAAAGGATAGACAACTGACCTATTACGTTTATCGCAATCCAATTACAGCACAAAAATTGTGATAATTCTTTTAATATTTTAGTGTCTTTTATTCAAAAATTATTTTTTACATCATAGCCTTTTTCGTTTCTAAAGTCAAATACAGATCAACCGGAAATATTTTAATCGAAATTTTGCATCTCCTAAACCGGAACTGACACAGAACTATATATGGAGAACGACATATCCCTAGTTGCTACAACATTTTAGAAAATATCGAGTTTCCGGTTTATTACACTGCCATACACATAGTATTATTTCGTCCCAACTCGAAATGACCTAACAAAAATACGAAATTATCACTGGATTTTCCTCTACAATACTAGAAGTTGGGAAGAGAAGAGCTAAAAAACCCTTAAAAAGATGAAGCCATTAAAAAATTACCTACGTCACATTCAATCTTTTTTACTGAAAAAAACCGCCATCAACCATTAACCCACAATTTAATCTAACGAAATCGAAAGATGTACAACAACAACAACAACAACAACAACAACTACAAAAAAGATTGAATCGTTCCCATATATGATCGTTAATTGAAGTAACATCAATGGTACTGATGGTGAAATAAGTAACGAAAGCAAACAGATAGGGGTTGAAAATATCAATAACGAAAACTTGGAATTTGTTCCCATTATAGCTAAAACTTGTTTGTTAATATTAAAAAATAGTTAGAGCAATTTTGAAAGAAAGTCTTAAAAAAGAATTATTATAGACATTTAGAGTACAGTTGTCTTTATCTATGACGGTAAAGATTTTGACACATGACGCTAAATCAACGATAAACATTAAATCTTGATACTTTGTCTGGTAGCAACTGATGGACAAATGCGCGTACGTCATTTAGCGTCGTATGGCAAAATATAGATTCCTTAAAGATGCTGTGATATCTGGTGTCTACTGTATGTTAAGAGCAATATTAGAGAGAATAACAAGTTTGTTTAAAAATTACACCATATACGATAAATCTTATCAAAAAACTTGGAAATTATTTTGTTTATATTAAACTTTAACCTTTAGATAGAAATTGCACGAAATTGTTTGTTGGAAAATTTCCCTGCATTACTATATAGGTGGGTAATTAATTTCAGTGACGCTCTCAAAATTTGAAGGGACAAGAAATAACTTAATTATGTCCTTCCTCAAATCCTTTTGAGCTTCTCAGGTTATTAGGCGAAGAAAAATTCTGCCCCTGCTATTAATACTACTAAATTGAAACTAAGAACAGATAGAAATTACAAACCACCCCTCAATGAATTTCAAACTTATACTATAGCACACCACACACCCTACTGTTGCTACCACATAAATAGAATGGAGACTTGATGGTGGTAATAGTTGAATTTAACATCAATATTTGTTTGGAAACTTGAAACATCCCACTCATATACACATATAAGTGCTCATACACATATTAAGCCACTATCGTCGTTAAGGGTACGATTAGACGGGGAGATTTTTCCATATTAAGTTTATCCTAGCTTTCTGTAAAGAGAAAAGTGTAAGTGAGCGAGTTATTTTGTTTCCTTTTTTTATCACAAAGGTTGAAATAGGTAAAAAAAGTATTGTCTGATCGCAATATAGGAGAGAATGTTAGAGAAATGTAAACCGTTTTTTACCGATTCAACATCTTTAAGCGGGTTTAAACGCGATATAACAATGGCATCACACTGCGAGTGATTTGAATAATTCTCTTCATAGGCCAACTGGCCTATGGTGCCCGTTGGTTTGAATACAGACTCTATTGCAAAATGTGTTCACAGTCAACGAATTGATGACGTATTTCAACAATACGAATACTCTGAGTTGCCCAAAAACGACCCATCAAGGATGGATTGTAATTAGATGTAATGGAGCTGTAGCTCCAGGCCTTGTTAGGACAGGGAGGCCCAAAAAACCCGAAACACCCTTTTCTTAGTTGTCACTTATATGATGCGGCATTTGTTTAAAGTCTTAATCTTGAGGAGACCCTCCCCAAAGGATGTGATATGATGTTGACAGGTCCCTCAGACTGTTTTTAGCTCCATGCCTCTAAAACGCACGGTCCACCCCTAGATCGAATACTTACTAACCAGAAAATCTAGAGTCAATTCCAAAAATCAAAGTAATAGAAAGAAAAAAATCTGGTTGTCTACATATTTTAGTTGGTAGAGATTTAAATATATACACGCGGCGAAAGTCTCAATTGGCCATGAAAAAGCTGACGTCAGATTATGACAGGAACTGCGAAGAAATCAAGCAGACCGAGCTCAGTGTTGTATATTTGTGATCAAAGTAACAGTAGAGTTGTTAAAGTAAAAGCGCGCGTGGCTCTATTTGTGTGTTTGATTACTGTTTTTTCACCCATACACTATATCATAGATTAGGTATGTTGCCTTTGTTACCTTTCGATAATAATAATTATTACTATTTGAAGTAGTTAATAGAAATTTGCTTAATATAATGAAGAAATTATGGAATTTTTATCATAAAATAACAGGGAAGGTTATCAGAATCATGTCAAAGTCATATTTATTTATAGGCAGGCATACAAGATCAATAACAATAATAACAACATTTAATTAACGAAAATGCGACAAAAATTTTTTCATTTTATAGAAGAAGATCAATTAATTACAACCTTGAATGATTTTCTTGTTGTTATTTCATATTTTCAAGGTATTCCAGGATGTGTGCGCGCTCTTTTATTCTAATTTAAATTAATAAATTGTCCAATTTAAATGATTTAGCATCTACTCCTAAATAGAGCCCCGATTTTTGTTTTTTTCCTCCCTCGTTTTCTGTTTCGTCTATTCTTTAACAAATAATGATACTAGAAAATTACAGAAAAAACTACAGTTCGTTGGAAATTTTAAGAATTTGACTTTTACATTGTCAACATTGGTAAAGTAGTGAATATCAGAAAGGGTCGACAGTCTCCTCTCTATCTGTTATACAGGTAGATTCTATTAATTTGTCAACATGTTCTTTACAAGTGATCGGGTAACATAGTATTCAATCGGTGCAATTCAAACATAAATCTTTATCTTTATCTTCTTCTCACCTTTTAAGGAATTGCTTGCTCCGCCCAGTAAACTTAAGCGGGGTATTTAAATCAAATACATACATATAAACACAATTACCCACATATGTTTATCCTTATTCCTATCGCAAATTTATATCTCTGTCCTTTACTGACAATGAGTGAACTTATCTACTATTGGCCAAGTTTGTAAGCTGTAAATAGGTAGGGAGAAGATGCAGATGAAGATTTGCGTTTGAATTGCACCGAATATCTGTCTGAAAAAGAAACATTTCCAAATACTATTAGATGATTACCTAAAATTTACAATATGAAAGTCAAATTCTTAAAATTTCCGACGTACTGTACTTTATATTTGTTGGTGGTTGGTTGGTTGAAATATTTGGCTTGGAAACGTGGTGATTTAGCAATGATGATGATGATGATAGGAAAGATCGATCATCGTAAAAGAGTTAATAAAAAAATTCTACAGAAAAAAAAACCTGATACATTTCAGTTTGGAATTAGAGAGATAGAGTTGACCGAAAAGCAGCTTATTCACTACCATCATCCTTTCAATAGAGAAAGGGTAGTAACCAACCACCACTACCACCATCCTCATCCCATTTTCCATCTCTTAACTTGTTTATAGAAGGTCATTTGACAGTTAGCAAAGTTCGTTGTGACGTTTAAGGGTTCGTTCTTTGCTCGTCTCTCAAAGACATAGACAAAGAGAGAAATAGAACCAACCTAGTTTCCAACAAAATCAATATACACATAATAAAAAAAAAAAAGAAAAACGAAGAGAGTAAACGAGATAGGTATGAAGAAAGCTATAGTAAATTTAATGAAAATTACACAAATTATTTTCAATTAACAGATCATTGTTGTTGTAATATTTATGAGAGAAGTAAAGTAGGAAAAGCGGGTGTTAATGGATTGATCTCTTACCAATTTGATTGCCCTTTTTCTGTGTGAATATTGTGTGTGTGTGTGTGTGTGTAGATTGTTAAAAGTTAAATAATTTGGTTAATTGCTTGGAGTTAATAATTAACGATGTAATTAACTGTATGTTGTGGCCTCATAATTTACAATTTCTGTACTATACAACTTGTATTATAAAAGAGAATATATGAGAGAGAATAGAATAGAGAAAATTAGGGTGGTCACAATAGGAGGGTGATTGAATTTAAACAACTTTATTGGGTGCACAGAATGTAATCAATGTTTCTTAGAATTTCTCTTTTAAGTTTTACATTAGCACTTGGTTGTTTCACCTATTTTCTATCAGCTATAACTTTAAAGCATACCAACTACTGCCAATATCGATGTTTGGACTATAAAATCTTGGTTATACAATTTATTTCATTCTAGTAGGTACATAGGCACACAGATGAGTGAGAAGACCTTTGTGGATTTCATATAAGTGAGATATAAGTGAGTATAAGAGACATGAAATACGGGTGTGTTTGGGTAAGATTACTTTGTCTAGTTGAGGAGAAATTCCTCAGTTACTAGTTGATTTTTACCAAAATTTGTTCAGAAAGACCCCTACTTTCGGTAGTGGACAGACTTATTTTAAGAAGAATACTATCACTACAATAAGGATACTATGTGGACAAGGGGCTGCCTCACACCCATATTTCATATCTCTGTTGAATTTATAGAAAATCCGCATAAGTTGTTTTCACTCCCGCCTTTTCGTCTATGTTCCTAGACGATTGAAAAGACCAGTATGTGTATAGCTCACCCCCTTATCGTCATTTCAAGATTTATTATAAGTCATAAAATGTAAATAATTTGAAACCTAGAATCCATCTCTCTCTTCCATTCTCTCGTGTATCTATTTATTATTACTATTATTATTATTATTATTATTAGTTTCTATGGTTGTTCTATTCTTGTTGTGTCAACGCCCCATTTCACATTGTCTATACACACATGTGAAAGAGATAGATTGTGGGTGGTATATATTCTGTTTTGTACACCCCCTTCAAAGCTAGAAACTTCCTCTCTCTAGTCTCGTCGTAAATTAGACAAAACACTACCTCCGAATGTCGACATTTCCTCTAAACTCGAATAATGAGCAATTTAAACCGGATCAGTCTTTGTTTTGATTTCGTCAATGATGGCAGCGGTGGGGGTGGCAGTGGTGGCAGTAATAAATAGATAGATGGCTTTTCATTCATTTTCTATTATTTATTCTTTTTCAGAGTTTTATGAAAAGATGAATTCAGCCGGGCTTTGTTTTCTGTTGTTAATTTACACAAGTTTCACCGAAGGATATTCAAGTAAGTTTTATACAATACGTTAAACACCAGATGATTGGTAGTTTTGCCTTTTGTTCGGAAAAATTTCAGAGTATGGTAGGACTTGTAAAGATATAGGATGTCTTAGTAATGAAGAATGTGTTATGGAAACCGATCCTTGTTCATATTATCAAAGACAAAATGAATGTGGCTCGTAAGTTGACAAATCTTCTGGGGAATTTTGAAAGATATGTGAAAAATCTTTTATAATACTACTTTCAGGTACCCAACATGTAAAACGAGAGCAAATTCAGGACCCAGGACATGTAAAGATTTCGTTTGTCCACCAAGTCAAGTTTGTCGTATGGATAGTTCCAGGCCGAGATGTTACGACGATCACAGTAAAGGTACCATTATACTTCAACCAAAAAAATAAAACAGTTAATAAAAAATAAATCCATAAATAGCTGGTCGTGTTGGTTATGATACTAGTGAACTAAAGGATAACAACCCATCTGGTAATATTTATCCAAATTTACCAAGAGGTGAGACAACGCCAAGACCGAACGCAGCAGCTCCCCAACCTTCTCATGGTGGTGCGGGTTATCAAGGTGGTCAAATCGGTTCACCATATCCTGGTTATCAACAACCAAGACATCCATATCAAAATCAAAATCCAGGATATCCACAACAACAAGGTGGTGGCTATCCAGGATATCCACAACAACAAGGTGGTGGCTATCAGGGATATCCAAACTATCCAGGATATAGTGGTTATCCACAACAACAAGGAGGCTATCCACAGCAACAAGGAGGCTATCCACAGCAACCAGGAGGATATCCAAATAATTATTATCAAGGTGGCTATAATCCATATCAACAGAATAGAAATTCGGGAGCATCACCAACATCATCATCTAGTGGAGGATTTGTTGACAAATTAACGGAAGCTTTAAAGAGTTACGGTACGGATTTGTTAAAGAATGCAATCAAACAACGATTAACACAAAATTAGTTTTTCTTAATTAGTTAGTTTTATCCATTAATTATTAATTTTTAATATGTTACAGGGCTATTCTATACGACAGTTGCGTATTTTTATCAAAGGATATTTTTACAATAATTAATTAACTAATTGGTTAGTTTTATAAAGAATTTAATTTTTGTTAATAAATTTCTCTCTAAGAAAATTCAATATTTTTTAAAAACAAAAACAAAAAAAAAGCCGGTGAGTTAACAATTTTCTGCTTTTTTGGTGTTGGCATAATTTTTTTTAACAAAATGCACTTATAGAATAGCCTTTTTTAATAATTTTCAGCTTTTTTATTTATTTTTCTTTTCTTTTATGTTATTTGTTATATTAATCTCTCTATTTTGTTTTTCATTAAGCGTAAATAATTCTAAAACAATTGTACATAGTGTAAAATAGTTTGTAATACGAAAATAGTATATTAAAAAACACGTTGCATAAGGCAGTGAAGCAGCCATAAAGCGGCGAGTTTTCTAAAGGACAAGTGCGACAACGGCCTTATGAAACGAGTATTTTTTATATTATTTTTTCTATTTTGCCCTTTTTATACGTTTTAAAATGAAAAAAATAGCATATCAGACATCTAGAGTTAGAGAATTTCGTTGCAGTTGGTCATACAAATATTGACAACTAAAAAGATGCGTTTTATAATTACCCGAACAGGTACTTTAAGGAAAAATGCAATACTAATTACATTACAATTAGATTTCATTCCTCTTCTAACTAGTCGTGTATTGATAAAACGCGCCATTAGGATTATGTTGTTCAGTATGACCAGTATTGAAAAATAAAAACAGACGGTTTTTAGTTGCATAATGACTTCAAATGCAAAATAGAAAAATGCATTCAATTATATCTTTTTAATTTCGAAAATACAAAGAAACAAACAAGTAACAAAACATAGAGGATTTTGTTTATACTCCCTTTATATACACAAACATATAACTACTAGGACCTTTGGATAAAAACCACCCCCTTAAGACTCTTGTGCTCTTATCACAAACTTAAGATTTTCACATTTATGGGACTTCCTTGTCGCAGTTTATGGTTGTTTTTACGAGAGGATTGTAAGTAGGTAGTGGCAAAAGCAGCAATGTACAACCCCTTGCGAAATTGCTTTCCTTTTTCCTTTTCTTCATTGATGATCAAAATCAAAATATAAATTCAGCAATTATTTTACGAAAGAAACGGGAAAGAAACACATAATTAAAGAACAAGAATCACTTCTTAACTTTACAGACGGTGAAGGTAGAATAATGAAAAAAAAAGGAAAAACAGAAAATGTAAAAGGTAAAACTTGACATCTAATATAACTCACCCTCAGATTTTTTGTAAAGCTTTCAACAGAAAAAAAGAAAGGCACAAAGAAACTTCAACATCGCTAAAAACCAAAGAAATTGATATTTTAACATTTTGGTTTTTTTTTCAAATAATAATACAAGGTGTGTGTTTTATGGTTGCGACATTTTTGTTTTTTGATTTCAGTGAATTAGATCAAAAACCAGCCCCTATTTAAATTTATATGTCTTTTAATTAAACCAACAAGGTCCAACCAGCTTTATAGTCCAGTCCATCTCTAGGTAGTTAAACACAAAAAGCACACCCCTAAATTAAACAAAACAAATTAAATGCATCACCGCCCGCCCCCCTCCTTCACCATTGCACCGCTACAATTACTGCGAGATTTTCTTTTGTTCTGGAATCAAGACAAGTTTTCTTTATATTAAAAACGAAAATTGATGTTAATTGTAGTGGCATTGGTGATGAGGGTGGCACGTATTGGCCGTTTATTCACCGCCACCACCACCACCACCATCATAATATAAAGAAAGACGTTGAAATCTCATTTGGACTGGGTGTGATTTATATCGTCGCCACTACTGCCTCCAACTGTTTTTCCACCCTTCAAGCTTATGTGATTTCCACCGGGACACAACCATTCCACAAAACAAATATAGAGTTTTCCAGTTGACGGTGGAGGATGAAATTTTCATTATAAAAGACCGATAATAATAATACTAATAATAATAACAAATATAAGAGGGAAATTGTAATTCTCTCGAAACAAATGTTAAACAAAACAGACAACATATGCACTCATTTCCGCATGCCTTGCTAGCCCAGAAATTGTTGTTTATGGTCGATGATTCTTTTTAATAAAATTTTTGTTTATAAATAATTCTAGTAGCAGCAACTCGAAAAACATCTCCCGCAATAAGGGAGAGATTTTTATAATTTCCTATTTGGTTCGCTCGAGTGAAATCCAAGGCAAGTTTAGGGGGTTGAACTTTGTTAACTTGCTACAAGTTTTCTACCCTCATTTTTTTTCGCTTTTCTACAAAGTCCTCGCCACCATCGGCTTTGTATTGTTCTAGCAAGTATTTTTTCGTTTTTTTTTTTGTTGTTATTGTAAAAGAGAAACACGGAATAATTTGTTATTGTCGCCTTTGAAAATATAAAAATACTGGAAATATTTTTTTTGTGCGCCTCTATTCAGGGGTTTGTTATTTTCTATATAAAAGTATCAAATCCTGATCTTTTCAAACGGGGAGAGACACAGGACGACTTATCTGTTTCCTTTATCTTTAAATTACGGATATTAAACTGGAAACAATTGTTGTAGTTTAAGAGAAACGTAGAAAAGGGTAAGAAACTTCAATTAGCATTTAAAGCATCTAGTTTAGAAGTCGAAATTGAAAATTAGCCCTGCTCAACTTTAAAAGTTGATATTAAAAGGGTGAGAGAGGGGGGCGGCCACCGCCGCTAACTTCTCAATTTCGTTTTGAAAATTGTTAATATATCCCAACTAAGATTTTCCATTAAAAACAATAACAAATAGAATTATTTAAATAAAGAAATGATTGTTAGTATTTTATTCGTTTGGAGGGAGGACAACACGTGTCCAATCTCTAACTCTACTACTAGAGCCGATTTTATCACCGGTTTTTATGTTGTCAGCACTGTTAGACGAGAATAGTTGTCGTGAATTGGAAACCTTTCCAACACGACACGTAAAACAAAAAAAAAGGAGTAAAAACAGAGTAAATCATAACGGTTCGAAGGAGGTCGACAATGTTTGAGAGAAACACTAGTTCTTTGCTGACGTTTTTATGGACTTCCGTTTGCCGGACTAAAATTGATGATGAGAACATATTTCGACACTAATTCATATAGTTTGGATGGGAGGGGCGGAATGTGAAAGGAGCGAAAGGGATTGATGCGAATTTTGTCCAGGAATCAAGAGAACAATGTAATTGTCCAGATAAATAAAAGTTTTATTTTCCAAATTACTCAATTGATAGTTGATATTAAAAAGAAAAGAAACTAAAACACACCTGCGATTTATAAAATTAAAACACTATTAGGATTATAATAAAATATCGGAAAACCTGTATTGTTCTTGGATAGCGTCACTTAATACTCCGTACACTTTATGACCACTTACACTCAATGTTGTCAATCCAAAACTGTTACTTCCTCTTTAATAAAGAATTCCACAATTTCTTCTTCCATATTTTGAGGATCTGCATCCAATTCGTCTGTATCGATATCTAGAATTACACGAAAATATATTAATTTCTGTAATTTTTATAGGTAATAACAAGTCAATAATTGTATATCGCTCAATTTAAATAATAATAATTAGAATAAATTAAAATAATTACAAATTACAAATATAAGCGACAATAATTTAATTTCCCCTGGGCGTATAACTGCCATGAATATTAAAAAGAACATCAAGCAGCAAATTATCAGGGGGTTTTCTTGTTATTAATTGATTTAAAAAAGAAAACCCGAAAACTCACTATTTCTAAGAGCAAGTCGTCTCTGCTTATTTTCATTATATTCCTTAATTCTTTTACTACGATACTCGTTGAATTTCTCCATTAATGCAGCACGTTTCTCAATTAATTCTTTTGACGCCTTCGATTGTCTCATACGATCTTTACTTTCAAATTGTGGATAATACTTTTTCAAGTTCTTTTTAATTTCTTTCTGTTTCTCTTCTGTTAATAATGTAGGTGATCGTGGACGCCACAATAATTGTGCAAATTTTTCTAAATTAACACGTTTCAATATCTTGCCTTGAAATGACCATATCCAATAGCCAGTATCAACTTTTGTTTTCCAATATGATACACCAGTAGCAACATAACGTCCAGTTGGATCCCATTCAACATCGCTCATTTGAAAATGATCAGTTGTATTCATAACTAGAAATTCATTAGTATCAACAAATTCTAATGAACCACCACCATTCGATCCTAAACCAGCTAATACAATAAACTGTCCACTTGGTGACCAAAATAAATGATTACAAGCACGTTTTTCGAATTTTTTCAATAATATCGGTGCCTGACCAATACGTACTTCATAAAAACTAACATTTATATTTGGTGATTCACCATGAATTATAGCAAATTTATAACCAACTGGTTCCCATGCAAATGCCTGTATTGGTTCTTTACTTTCAACACTATCAACCGGTATTTGTTTCTCACGCATATGGAATATTTCAAAATTACAATACATTCCCGAATATTTTAGTTCATTCTTCTCTTTACGTACTTTTGAATAACGATCAACTTTAACACATAAATAATCGCCAGATTTCTGCCAATGTATCTTACAATCAGCAACATTGAATAGATTCTTTTTACGTATTTCATTACGATTCGGTATTTCTAATAATGTTACACTAGCCGGTACATCCTTGTTTTCAGCTACCCAATATGCAACAATATTATCAGTTGGTGACCATGAAAAATCACGTATACCAGAGATTTTTATTGATTTCTTATCTAATAAACCGAATGATGGTGTTTCATAAATTGATAAAACATCAATTCCGACACGACCGAAATATTTATCATCATGTGACCAACGAAATATTGGCCATGATGACGGTCCTTCTAAATTAAATGAACGTTTCTCTTGACCTGTCCTGTAACCAAAACAACACAATCAGACACAATCAATCACAAATTTGCCAAAAAGTTACAAAAAAAAAATGACAGAAATTCATCAATCATTAATAAAATTTGAAAAATTGAAAAAACACGAAAACCAAACAAAAACGTTACAATTACGTGCTTCATTACCAAATTTAAATAAAAAAGAAATCCGTAAATATCGTCTACCATATTATCAAGCAATAATTGAAGATTTAATCGATGAAAACTTGTTGAATTCAGCTGAATTTCTACGACAATTATTCGAATATCAAAGAAATTTAACAAGTTCTCAATTACAATTGAAAGATTCCAAAAATAATTTAGATATTTTATATAAACATTTAAAAAATGCTGAAATTGCTCATAATAATAATCAATTTTCACATGAATTCGACGAAATTCTACAATTAACTATAAAATACTGTTTTGGTAATGATGATTGGTGGTGGTTGGGTAGACAATTTCTTTATCTTCTAGAAGATATTTTAAAAAATTCTGATAAAAATTTGACGAAATATCAAGCAATTTTTAACTATATTTTTGGAAAATATCTGACAATTAATATAAAAGATTTTGAACTTGCACAATTTTATTTAGAAAAATCCAGAGATTTATCCACGAATACTACATGGACTCTGAGAAAATATTTCAATGATGATCGAACAGACACAATTTTTATTGATTCTTGTTATTTATTGTATCAGGTGCTTTATCAAAAAGTACAAATTCTACGAAAATTCGATAAAACACAAGCAATAGAACTGTGTGATGTTGCTAGGAAAAGGGCAACTGAAGGTATATCAGTCTTAGAAATATTGTGAATATTGACATCCACAGTCAAATTACTTTGCGGTAGGGTTCAACAAATGAGTTTGTTTAACTACATCAGCAACAATGGACAATTTTAATTGACAATCTTAAACAGATGCACAGAAAAGGTAGTTTTTAGAAAATAAACACCCAGGTAAGATTGTAAATTAGAATGCTGCAGTAGACAAATCCTTTTGTTGGGCCGTACCGCAAAGTAATTTGACTTAAAAGCTAACATTCACAAAAATTCTAAGTTCACTTTCTTTCTAATTTTTTTTTTAACAAACTCTTTGAAGATAAATATTTTTAGGTTGTTACTTGGAAGGAGAATTTCAAATATTGTTGTTAAAGGGCAACATATTATTGGAAATAAACGATACAACAGAATCTATACGAACATTCAATAAAGCTTTAAATATTGCAACACGTTTGAAATCAATAACAAAAATTTGTGAAGCACGCATACAATTATCATTAGCTTATCTTGGGTATTTTATTCTTATATCTTTATTCCCTTCGTGAAAATTTGATTTTGATACAATTTTTTTTTCCTTTAAAGGCATGGAAATTCATTAGAAGCTCAAATGAATTTAGAAACATTAAAACAATTAGCTGAAGATAATAATTTATTTTATTATAAAGCACAAGCATATCGTTATTTAGGTAAATATTACTTAAAACAAGGCAATATACAAACAGCTATGCCTTTATTAAAGTCAGCATTTGAACTATTTAATGAAGAAGAATTAAAAGATTATATGAACGAACGGGAACAATGTCGAATATTAATTGCAATTTGTCAGTCAGGAAGATTTAATTCTCAATATAATGAATTGATTAAATCAAGTGAAAATAATTGTAAAAATTTAGTCAAATTGATTAAATGGAAAAATCAACGTGAACGATTTTGGTCAATAGAAACTGATGAAAAATTGCTTGAAATAGTTGAAGGAATCTTATATGAAATTCTCAACAATATTTAACAATAAAATCTAAAATCTACAACATACCTTATATCCCAGATGATAATTGCTTTTTGATTTGGATGATTTAAATCACCTTGTGGTGAATATGTAATTAAATATTTCTCGCATGGTGAGAAATCAATAAACTGTGCATTAGCATGCGAGAAACGTTTATATTGTGAGAATTTCTGACCAACCCATAGAGCAATACCTTGTTTATGAAATGTTGCCAAATATGTACCTAATGGTGACCATCTAACATACGCTTGAGTCCATGTCTGAAATTTTTCGAAACAAAAAAAATATATTTTTTTTAGTATTTAAAGCAGTGGTTCTTAAACTATGGTTCCCGTGACTCTAGGGGTGATGTTTCAAACTAAAATTTGCTATTGCTATTTAAGTAAAAGAATAAAATTAAGAGTTGAGGCAAAATGCAAGGTGAGCGAACTCAAAGTTTAGGAACCACTGATATAAAACGGTTAATTTTACATGTCTCTCTTCTATCAATGTTGGATCGGGTTGTGTATTTTGCCATATTTGTACAGATTGTCCTTGTCCTAATACAACAGCGAATTGATCGTACGCATCCGGTTCTAATAAATAATAATGTAAATCAGCTTGTCCTTCATATGGTAATGGTTCTGGTGGTTCCCATTTCTCTGGTATATTCTCATATTTATTAAAATCAGTAAATAAATTCACTTGAAACGTATGATGTTTATCCAATTTGAAATTATTCGTTAATTTAACAGCTTCCGCTGCATTAACTGGTGATGAATATTCCAAAAATATAAAGCCTTTTGTATGGCCATTCTCATTAACTGGATAATATTCATTGATTATTGAACCGAATTTTACAAAAATTTTATTTATAACTGATTTTAATTTTTCTATACGATCTGGACCGACTTGCGGTACACCATCAACCACTATGACACTTTCATAACCATCAGTTTCTTTCGGTTTTTGCTTCAAGATATCACCCAATAATTCTATACAACAGAAATACAGCAAATAATTATATATCTACACAGTTTTTTTTGGAGGAAAAAGCGGAAAAATCGAATTCTAGCCTCACTTTTTTGCAAGGCATATGCTTAAAATTTTATACACTAATACTACCAAATTTTTATAAGAATTCGATTATTT
The DNA here is from genome assembly GCA_037464855.1 of Iselma pallidipennis. Classification (NCBI taxonomy): domain Eukaryota; kingdom Metazoa; phylum Arthropoda; class Insecta; order Coleoptera; family Meloidae; genus Iselma; species Iselma pallidipennis. Next base: position 12,022 of record JAZBHA010000913.1, on the reverse strand, counting down.
CCTAACAATTACAATAAAAAATTACAAATTTTTGTCCAAATTCTATAAAAACATTAAGAAAAACACGAAAAACTTGTTGAGAAGACGGCATGGTTATGTCACACCTTTTTGTTAAGAATTTTTCCTGGAAATTTACCTTCATCACTGATATCATCAACATATCCTTCAGGATCACTAAAATTCGGTTCATCATCATTTGATGATAAATCACTTTCGTTCTTTGTATTATTATCATTCGAATTACTTTTGTCGTCGACTTTCTTTTTCGCCATTTTGACACGCTTCAAAAGTCGATAAAACAGAACGCAACTCTTCTAGTGTCGATAAAACAGAACACAACTTGATAATTATTAGGCGGTAAATTTAAAAATCGAACAACCGCAACATTACTTCTAAGGGCAAGACCTAGATTTTTAAAATTTTTATTAATAAATAAATTAGGACCATTGTTTTATTGTACGAAATTTGTGGTTTTTAATAATTCTTTTCTATATTTGGTATACAATATTGGTGGAATTTATGAAATTATAGGTGGAAACTGACGCATTAATCTTTTCAAAAATAGGGTAGATTTCCATTAGGATTATTAACTTGATTTCTCCCTTCTATTATTATTAGTGGTGGTTGAAAATCACGAAAA
>JAZBHA010000912.1:7162-35208 GCA_037464855.1 Iselma pallidipennis | reverse complement strand
TGAGAATTTCCTAACATCATTTCGTAATGTAAAAGAATCATTTGATAAAGTCTATAATGATGTTGCTGAAATGAATAAATCCATACAAGAGATGACAATACGTTTACAAAATGCTAAAATACAAACTAAACAATTATTGGACCAAACAAAATTGCTACAAGAATCAGGGTAATTCCAAACTAGATCAATCATTTGAAATTCTAATTACGGAAATATTCTAGTAAGAAAAATGAAATGCAACAGCAAGTATCTGCAGCGTTGTTAAAATCGTTCCAATTAACACCTGAAGAATTGGTTGCACTACATGGCAATAAACAGAAACGTGATCTACAGATAACTAATGATATATTTGCGGCATTAGATCGTGTACAGAAAATTCATTTGGATTGTAAGATTCTTATGCAATCAGGTCATCAGACTTTAGCATTAGATATCATGGAACAGATGACTTTACATCAAGTATTTAGAAACAAAAAATTTAGATAAAAAACACTAAATTGTGTAAATTTGCAGGAAGGTGCTTTGGAACGTCTATATCGATGGACACAAAACCATTGTCGTAATGTTGATAATCCAAATTTAACTGATTTAATAATAAAAGCAATGGGACGATTACAAGAACGTCAAATATTATTTAAATATATAATTGATGAATATTGTATAGCACGTCGTGCAATACTTGTTGAAGAATTTATTAATGCATTAACACGTGGTGGTCCATCTGGTAATCCAGCACCAATTGAATTACATGCACATGATCCACAGATCTATTTAACCGACATGTTGGTATGGTTGAATAAATCGATACCGATTGAAAAACAAAATTTACAATTACTTGTAAAATTGTGTGATAAAACCAGTAATTATTATTAATGTCACCGACAGGTCCGGTTCTGGCGGTCGTGAAGGCCGTGTATGCACGAAGGCGGCGACTGTGGCACCCCTCACCACAGCAAAAACGTCGAATTAAAAGTCCCCATCGCATGAAATTTTGTAAAAGTAGAAGTGACCATTGTTCTCTTGTTGGGAGGGTGTGTTGCATATTCAAGGAATGTCCTAAAGCGTTTCCCACACCGTTGAGATTTTCCGTTGTTGCAGCGGTGTAGGGAATGCGTTACTCTTTAAAAGTTGTCAAAATCGAAAGACTTTATCCAGTTGGTCTTTCTCAAGATAAACAGAAAAACGACCCAGATGTTTGTCATAAAAGAACTTATGGTGGCTGTAAAACCCCATAGATATCAAACATTTTTAAATCTTCAAGTAACACCAGATTTAGAAAACGGGTTTATAGGGGGCGGCCAAAAGTGGATGGCACGAAGGCGGCCGAGTACCCAGAACCGTTCCTGATCACCGATATTTTTTATGATTAAATAGTAAATTTTTGAATATTTTAGATTTTGAACAACAATTCAAAGATGCCTTATCGAGTATTTGTGAAGGTGTGTGTCAACCGTTGAAAGTTCGTGTGGAGAAAATCTTAAATATACGTACACCAGCTTCAGTTCTATATTCAGTTACAAATCTGATACGTTACTACCGAAAATGCATTTGCAAGGTATATTTTATTGCAGGGCCGCGTCGAGATGATTGGGCGCTCTAAGAAACTAGCTTCTCATAATGAAGTTGCCCAATTCGTCACACAACGCGTGGTCCTCAGTTCTTGTCGTTCTTTGTTGTATTTTAGCAAAATCACATTGTATTCTAGGTTGCTGGAGGTGGTTTATTAGAGGCTACATTACATGAGTTACAAGAACGTAGTGAACAAACTTTCTTAACATCATTACAGCAACAAGTCAATGGTATGTTGATACGTATTGAAGCACCACCTAGAGATTTACAACCGACATCATCTATTAATCAATTATTAGCAATTCTTAGAGATATGTTATCAACAGCCAGTATGAGTGAAGGTCGTGAAATTGATATGAGCAAGGTTCTAATTGTTTTATTTATTGATTTCTTCACTTCTTCCCTATAAGAGCTATATCTTACTAGGAAGCCACGGCGACGGCGCCAGTAACATCCTTGTGGCCAATCTTGGCATCTGTAGGTGGCCAGAAAGAGAAGCCACTAGAGACGCCAGAGTGGCAGGAGCACGTAGAAACGTAGACGATGCGGTGATCTCTACTGGCTACTATGCATTTTCAGTGTCTATCTATTCATTTTCTAGGAAGTGTTGACAATGTGGCGACGGAGCCAACAGCAGTAGCGGTCGGCGCTCGGACTGGCGACGCTTCCAAATTGGCCACGTAGCCAAGCCGTCGCCAGGTCAGATACCCGTCATAAGATTGCATATATTCGGTTTGGCGACGCCGTTGGCGCCGTCGCCGTGGTTTCCTAGTGAGATATGGCTCTAAGGGTTTTATAAATAACAAACAATTTTTGTAGATAGCACAATGTATTATGGATCCTCTATTAAAAGTGGTTAATGAACAAGCATCAAGATTACCACCAACTGATATGGCTGTTTATATGTTGAATTGTATGTATGCAATGTATACATGTCTATCATTATATGAATTTATGGATGAACGTTTAGAACGTTTACAAGCACAATCTGATGCACAAATTGATACATTAACATCAGAACAAGCTAGTTCATTAGTTGCAAATCTAAATCTTGGTCCAATTTATACGATTTTACAAGATCAAGAACATGGACCATTATCTGGTGTACCAGGAATGGAGCCGAGTAATTTACAAAATTTTCTTGTAAGCATTACAATTTTTCGTTTCAAATATGGAGATCCTGATAGAAAAAGACCGGAACTGGCGCAAATAACCCTATTTAGTTATAATGTATGCCCAGTCGCCCATCCCTTTCTACCAGGAATTTAGCGTTGTAACTATCGTCAGAGCCCACTGGAAGTTTTGCGAGGCTTAGAACAAAGGCCTCCAAGAGATCTTGTATTGATTACGAAAGTGCGGGATCCCTTTAAACGCGAGACCTACCTTTAAAACCGGCCCTGGTTATCGTGGCTTGATCTCTTTAATTAGGGTCGTATTGCCTTACAGGCGCACGAGACTTAAGCTCGGGGCTCGCATTCTTCAGACGCTTTCCTTTTCTTACACTTACAATTAGTAAGAAAAATACTGTAATTTCATTTATTAAACCTAAAGGTTTCATGTAGTTGCGCCTTAGGCCTCTAACGATACGGCCCTGTTCCCAATATAATTGTTATTATTTCAAATATAAAATTTCTGTTTTTTTTCAGATGAAATTGGACCGTTTAATTGTATCACCGGATGATGTTCTCCTACCACAAATCTCCTTATTATCATCATCGAAACATAAAAAATCGATACAGAAACGAGCATTCGATGTCTTATTGGCAATTTATCGACAACTGTATGAAGGTGTCCATAATCCGGCTAATTTATATGAAAATCCTCAAAAAATCCTAAATAAAACACCTGAAGAGCTTGTACAAATTTTAAATAATGTTAATTGAAAATTAAATTTTTTGAAATTACCGCACAAATTGTTATTTTCATTGAACATTCCCAAAATCAAAGAAAAAAAATTCAATGCCATTTCAAATCTGTTGATAAGGTAAATTTTTGATTAAGTGTGTTCTGTGTTAGTATCTTTAGTGTCTTGTTAAACCGTTGATTGCTGGTAAGAAAAATTGTTTGTATAAAATTTAATAATTACAAACTAATTGTAAGTATTTTTTTTGTACGATTATCTTGCAGAGCCACGATCACCACCTCCACCACCAGATCGACTTGAATTCCGTAGTCTACTTGTCTCCGGTTGTGATCATACAGGGACTATCTGAACAGCCTTCCCCCACGGCAAAGGGAACGGTCACGGATGCCAAAACGACCTCCTGCACAAAGTAAGTATGTTATTGATGATTACAGGACAGTCAACAAAATTATTGAAAATAATGGACGTATTCCACCTCCGCGACGAAATGTGGTCAAAAGGCTAAGTAGAAATTTTACTTCGCTGATCAGTCTCACTATTTATATTATCAACTGCGCGACAAGTTTTAAAAAGATTAAGTTTGGTTTGTGGGGAAATGCATGAAGGCCGTACCATAGATAACCTACAACGCGCCCGTATTATTGTGCCAAGGTACTCTCCACTGATTAGATACTTCTGGTTTGTGGTACTCTCAACTGGATGGTCCATGAGGAGACATGTGCAGCACCATAATAAACTTTCTAATTCTTCTTGTTATGAAGCAAGTGGAACAGGTGTTTTGGCGGTTGCTGATCTAGGCCGGCAAATGACTGCAGTGGTAAATGAAATTTAATATGTATATATTTTTATATTTATTCACTATTATTACATTTTAGGAAGCTTTGATAAGAATAGTGCAGCCTCCTCAAGGACAAGGGCTAAACCCTAAGGACCTTATTACACATACAAGTTGACTTGTACAACAAGAACAACAACAACAACAACAAGAACAATATCAAAACGAACAACAACGACAACAGATAGAAATGTTGCAGCAAATTAACAACCAAGTATGTACAGTTACGCAGAACCAGAACAGCTACCCTAAATACGATTGAGAAGATGGTCACAGCCTCGAAGACGACCTCCTGCGCATAGGAAGCATGTATTTGAAAAATTGAAATCACTATGTATTTTTTGTGTGATTAGTTCCCACAACCGAAGCGGAGACAGAACCATCACTGGAAGCAGAATAACTATCAGTAGAGACAACGGATGTACTGCCACAGCCTCAAACCCAACAAGGGCGAATAGGATGGCAAAGACGACGTGCCACACACACAGTCAGCATTTGAAATCATATATGTTATTGATGATTACATGACAGTCAACAATAGTTATTCATTTCTGTACCAAAAGGCGTCACGTAAGTAAAGTTTTACGGTCGAAGAGACACATTTATTACATTTCATAACTATTACAGCCCTAGGGATGTGTATTATAGTAACAAGGGACTCAAGTTCATCATTTAATCCCGAGAGGAATTAAGGCACTTTTGTCCCGAGCTATATACGCTATTGTTTGCACTCTCGGTAGTATTCAGATACTATACAAATCAGTGGAATCGTATAGGTACATAGGCGAACAGAGGCCCAGGCGAGAATGAGAACAACTCTATGGATTTTGTATAAACGTAACAGAGACAAAAATGGGGTAGAATTTTTCCTACACTTGCTAATGAAGGAGTTTCTCTTTCACTCGCTTACGCTTACACAAAATTCGTAAAGCTGTTCTCAGTGTCGCCTCGGCCCCTTTTCGCCTATGTTCCTAGATGATTGAAAAGACCGGTATACCATAAAAATTTATAAAAATTTGGAAGCCGTCAATAAAACAAGTTAATTTAACAAACGTCCAATTGCCAGCTATTTACTTTATCTCCATATGGAGTTTCCTTCATATTTAATCCTTAGGGAGTAAATGTGACACTTTAGGCCTTGAAACGATTGAATAAAGTATCCACTGTAGTCCCGAAAGTGCAAAAAATAAATAAATTAGGATTTGTTCGTTAGGCTATTTGACAAATATCGTGTGCCAATTTATTTATTGATTTTCAAATTGATATTCCTTTTTTACAGATTCTTTCAAATGTAACGAGTGCGGCCGTGTATGCAGAAATAGGAACACAGGAACACCCTGTATCAACACTATCACCGGATAATGTTCTTTTGCCCCAAATATCTTTATTATCATCATCAAACCATAAAAAATCCATACAGAAATTGGGGCAATTTATCGACAATTATATGAAGGTGTCCATAATCCAGCTAATTTATATGAAAATCCCCAAAAAATCCTAAACAAAACACCTGTAGAGCTTGTACCAATTTTAAATAATATTAATTGAATAAAATTTTGAAATTACCGCGAAATTGTTATTTTCATTGGACATCCCCGAAAATCAGAGAAAAAAATTCAAGCCAGCCCTGCATTCCTCCAATTAACCATGTTCAGATCCAATTTGTCGAATATACCCGAACTTGTCGATTTGCCATGTCACCTGTTGCTAACAATTTGTCAACGAATCGATACACTCTTATCTTGTTTCAATATAACTTCAACCAATCAAAACAGTAGTTAGTTCTCCACCGGCATGGCAGTCTGGTGTGTAATGTGATACTGGTACAAATATAGTGGTTAAAATATCGTAATTTTTACAAATTTTAAATTGTCTTTATTACAAATTTACAATATTTATATAAAATTCAATTTGTGAAATGATAAACTCGTTTTATTAGAAAGGACGAAATAAAAAATCCCTATAAATTCTCTAAATTTTTAAGTGATGTAAATAGAGATTCAAGATGGCTGACTCATATTACCAGGTGAGAAATAATTATGTATTTATCGAATTATCTATTTTCTTATCATTATTTCTAATTATATTTATGAGAAATTTGTTTGATAAGATTTCAATTAATACGAATTACAAGTAATTTTATAATTTATTATTACAGTAATTTTTTTGTTGTAATTGTAAACAAAATTTGTGAGGTTATAATTTTTATTACTATTACCATTATTATTATTATTTTTAAATAATTATTTGATTGCCTTAATTGCACACCTGTTGTCGTATTTTTTTTTTGTTGCCCCAAAGCGTATTTTCGCCAAGGTAAATTTCAATGTTAATATTGGTATAATTATTTTAGATCAAGTTCAATTTTATTATACTATTTGGTGGTTATCCCTGCTTCCAAGGTTGTTAATCTCGTATGTTCTTTTTTTTTTGGGCTAAAAAGATGCTATTCTGATATGGGTACCTACCTTTCAGCACCATTCACAATATGGTATAATTATTAATTAATTATTAATATTCGTTAAAAAAAAATCGTGTCAAGAACAAGTCTGATCTTGGATCTTGTGTGTGTTTGTCTTCTTTCTTTATATTATGTTTTTATGACCGTTAATTGTATTTATTCATCAAATTTTCAACAAAAAAAAATTGAAAATTCCAAATTTCTTTTAGTCTCAAGGCTATAAGATCGTGAAGATTTTATTGTGGAGAGGCCGATCTACTATGAAGCTCATGAAGCTTAGATTTTAGGACCCTTAGCTATAAGGTGCCCCCCTGCTAATATGCTCGACATTGTTTTTTTTTGTTGGTGTACGTCACTGACGAGCCCTTTAATAAACACAAGCTTTGGGACCCCTTGAAGAGCAAACGCTTCGGGCCCCTAAATATGCGAACCTACCACTGATTGTATGACTGAAAAAGGGTGTCAAATACAAATTTTTGCTCATTAATATGAAAACAACTCTATGTACCCCAAAAATTTAACACTTTTCATATATTTTTCTCAAAATCTAATGATTTTTATAGGATTTTCATGAGTAACATGTAGAGATCCTTAAAAGTGGTAGAGTTCAAGGATTGGTAACAAAATAAACTTGTTGTAATATTATAAGAGCAGATTCGAAAGCAGTTGGAGTGAAAATTTTTACAAAACCATCTATTTATGCATATATCGAAATATTACCATAAGAAACTTTAATTCTAATTCGTTAATTAGTTTTCTCTTGTACTGATTTGTTCTTATTGAGGGGATTATCTGCATTTTTTTTTACAGTTATTGGTAGGATTTGTTGTTTGGCCAATTTCCTATACTTTTATTATAAAATTGACTTGAACACAGATATTTATATTACTGCAGAATTATCATTGAGAATCCGAAATAAATTGGAATTCTGCCCAAACATTCAAAAACATAAAAAAAATTCCAGTAAATAATGCATCGTGATATCTAGAATCTAAATTATATTTAGACAGAGTAGATTTTTTCATTGACGATCCTATATTTTATTTAAGCGTTTTCCCTACTTCTGGAGATTGTAACTACAGTGGACTCCGGTTATTTGGGCCAAAAGGTCGAAATTATTAAGCGGAGTCCCCTGTATATAGTTTGATGGAATTTAGTATTGAATTTTTTGCCGTCACTCTTATGAAATTCCACCTGGCATATTTTCACATATTCTTATCATTTCAATATATTTGCTGTTAATCCTATATGTACGTAGGGTATAAATTGATAAGATAAAATTTGCAATTGTTAGATCTATATTTGGAATTTTGAAATTGAAAAATACACAGGAAACAACCCATCTAATATTTATTAATATGAATTTATCTCAAACTAACTAAAGATTTGTGGATTGTCTTGTTGTGTTGGTGCAGAATCTTGAATTTTTTATTAGATTTTTTAATTTTTTAAACCTTTATTTAATAAAAAAAATAAAGCATTATGTCAATTTGTTTGATAAAAAGATCGATTTTCGATCAAGAACTCGCTAATATTCGCTAAATAAAAATAAAAATGATCTTAAAATTATATTTAGATATCGTCTAAATTTGTCCACTCAAAATATTTCGATATTTTAGTATTTATGAGAAAATTTTGTTACAATTCTTTATACAATTTTATTGATAAATACAAAAAAAAATTAGGTTGATTTGAAAGCGAATTAATTCTATTAGGATCGCATGTTTCTGTAATAAAAAAAAACATTCATTTCTAGAGCAATAAAGTGAAATTTCTTTTTTATATTTAATTTTTCCCAACGAAAATTTTCCGGATTATAAGAATTTATAAGTTTTCTTAAGGCATTTTTGGATTTTCTCAAAATTTTCTTTTCACAAGCAATATTTGCCTTTCTGGCTGGCGACGACAATAGGGGCCAAAAGCCTCGTCTGTCTGTCTGGAGGGGTCGATGACGGCGGCGGTGGCGGTGTGTATGGCTTCATCATCGAAACTACCGTTCTCACTTGGTGGAAATCGAATTCGTTTGCTCTTTGCTTGCCTTTTACCGTAGTCGATGACAAGCTCTTGTGTGGTATTGGTTGGTTGTACGTGATACAATGTTATTGTTAATGTCGTTGTTATTATAATTGTTATTGATATTATTATTATTAGTATTAAATGTTGTATTGATTAAATTAATATTGCTCAGTATATTGAGAATTGTGGTCAGTGACATTTTACGTGATTAATTTAATTTGTTATTATTACAAGATGGTTGGTTTTTTGATAAAGGATTTTTAAATAAATTAGGTGGGTTCAATATTTGAAATAAATGAAAAAAAAAATGTATCTTATAATCACCCAATAATATAAAAAAAATAATTTTACCTATATACCAATTAACAATAAGTTGAGTTTTGATGAAATACTAATTATATACAAAAAATTCTAATTATTATAATAGAAAAAAAAACAAAGTAATAATTAGCTTATATAACTTGTTTGGGTACTTAATTGTTTTTATGATATTTCCGTATATTATTATTATTATTATTATTATGAACTCAATGTATTTATTACTTATTGAATGACGGCAAACTTGTAATTGAAAAATAATTATATACGAACTTTGAGTTGATCACATGATTGTTCCTTCTTTTAATAGAAATCATTAAATAATTTCTAAATAATTGTTATAAGAGACATTTTTCAAAAGAAAAAAGTCAATTGTTGTTATTGACAAAGGAGGACAAATTTTATTCATAGTTACTTCTAACTTAAAATTGATTGATTGGTGAATTTATTAAAATTTTCAGTCATCTTGTAAATGTATTCATTTTGTTATAAGTGAATTATCTATTTTTTATATAACAGGACTTAAATATAAATGAATTTGTTCCATTTAATAGCAAATCGTAAAGATAAAATTCTCATATAATTAAGTTACAGTTATCTTAAAAGAAATTGAAATTAAGTGATCGTCTGTTATTATTTCATTTAATTGTTCTATTTATTTGTATCCAGATTTGTCTGTGTACGTATTTGGTCAATGTTTGCAGTTACCACAGTTACGGTTTATTATCTGAATAGATCTTATTGATGCAAAATAGGTTTTGTTAAATTTAGAAATTTACAACTTTAACGATGTGTTAAAATCAACTTAACTATAATAGATTGTTAAATCCAGCAGTCACGATTGATGAGATTGACCATAAAAAATTTCGAATGTCTACTCTATATCGACAATCTATTATCGAAAAAAGGATTTTTCGATAATAGAATAATTGAAAATGATTTGGTTTATTGACCTAAATTCTTCATATCTTAACAATAAAATATTCAAAGATTAGATTTTATCCTCCTATAGTAGATTTGATTTTCGTTGGGTGTGGTTATTTTTATAGTTATCATTGTCAAGATTAACAATTTCTTCTATTAACTAACTAGACTTTTAAGAGTGAATTGAAGCAGTGAAATAATTAGGTACTCTGTTACTATCGTGTTTTGTTCAAATCTAAAATTAAGAAGGACCCACCAATTCGCGGTCAACGTCTGCGTCCGTGTCCGTGAACTCCATGATCTCAAAACCACCTGTACCATTCGATTCACCTGGCGCCGCAAGTTACTAGTAGTCGAAAGAGACCTATCACTTGTTTGTTTTTTTTCATATAGTTGAAAAATGAAAAAGGACCTTCTCCTTCTTGTTTCAATACGATTTGCTGTTTTCGGAGTTGTTGGTCTAACTGATCTCATTGATCACCTATACTGATAATTCTTGAATGTTGTAAACACATTAGTTAGAAAATTAATCGTTTCCGTTGTTGGATTTCCAGGGTTTTTTTTATTGAGGAGTTTAGTATTAAAATGATTCAGAATTTTTTTAATAAATGATTCATTCCGTTTTGTTAATTATGATACTAGCCAAAAATTGTGTTTATTTAGTTTAATTTAAGGGGAATAAAATATTACTTCCCTAAGAATAATTAATTAATAGATTACTATGTAATTATATGTGTGGGAATTTGTCAAAAAATCAACCGTCTTTAACATCCGTTTATAATTTTTAGCAAATCTTCAAATTCCTATTGACTATTAGTCGCTTTATTGGTGTTTTAAAATTACCACCAGTATGTGAACTTAATAGATTGTTATCAAAGTGAGAAAATTTATGATAAAATATGTTGGTGTTAAAAAAATCGGGTATCCAGTCGGATTCTACCCAACAACATCATCATCACCATCATCATCATCAACATGCTGGTTCTCTTAGTGTAATTGCAGAATGTCGGGTTTGCTTGGTAAGTTGAAGATTATAATACATCTTTCTATAAAAGATCTTATAGAAACTGATGAATTGATAGTGGAATTCGGGAATTTTTTTGCATCGCGTCATCATTGAACATAAGCGAGAACTGATCAAGCGATAAGTGTGTTCTATTCATATTGAATCAGGATGAATGATAAGCTATTTTTTCTATCTGTTATCATTTATTTGGTTCTGATTTTGTTCACTGGTGATGCAGATATAAAGAATTTCGTTACCTACCTGTAGTTCGGTAGATATGTTTCAAGAAGCTAGAAAAGGGGATTGCAAAATGTTGATTTGTAGTTGCTAAAAACTTGTACTCTAGTATGTATAAAGAATTTTTTTCTAACTGTATTTTTTACATTATAACGTTGAAATTTAGAAATTCTCAATAGATTACCTAAAAGGTAAACTTATTACCTTCAAAGTAATGGTAGATCTTATCAGAGTTTTTAAAAGTTGCAACAACTAAAGTAGTAATAGATGATTTATGGAAAGATATGCTAATTATTATTGAAAAAAATTAACTATTCATGAACAAATAATGTAGATTCTAGAAAGTGGGACATTATCGCGTTCTAACGAAAGAAGAAAATTTCCTTGATGAAATGTTGATCCTTAGTATGTCGTCCTAATCCTGCAGGTCTTAAGTTTTTCCTCCTGATAATCGTATATAACGAAGTATCTCATATGTTTATTTCTGCAGACCCAAAATGCTCAATAAATGATTGTCAATTTTTTACATATCAGAGATCGCTATTATCTTTAAAAGTGTTGATAGAGAAACTATTAGTCAATAGATAAAGAGGTTAATAACATAGACCTACACCTACTGATATACCATATGTATGTATTTTGGAAATAATCAGAAAATCAACGAGTTTTAGGATAATTTCTTTCATGAATATTAAATATTCGCTAACTGTCCACCGCAACCATCAGCAGTAGCGCTTGGTTAACTCATCATAATAATATTTTCAAGTCGATCTTAAGGTGTGTTGTCGTTTTTGTGGTTTTCGGCTACTGACGGTACGCAGAATTGCCCTTATGGGAATTACGTGTATCCGTTTTGGTGTGTACGATCAGTAATATCCCAATATACCCTAGCAGTGAAGATTGCGAATTTTAGCGAAATATGTTATCACTGGTGGTCAGTCGCGATGGTCGCTTTTACTGCCCAGCAGTGGGCAGTTTTAGCGAAATGTACAAGTTTAAGATATCAGTAGAATGGTTATATTTTATATTCGTGAATTTTTAAGATGTTTATCTTGAAACAGTAATTACGTTTAGGTACATTAATCAATTTCAAATTATCCTGCTCCTGTTACACGTAATTTAATAAATTATATTTACGACAATTTAAATCTTATTTTGTAAAGAAAATCGATTGTTCATTAATGAAGTACCTACCTACATATTAATTGCAAATTTGAAATTAGACCTCTTGTTCTTATCAGCAATCGAAAATGAATTGTTAAAAACATGACTATGTTTCTTGTTGTGTTTTTCAAGTGTTGTAGTAGAAAATAAACAAAAACAAATTGAATAGTAATAAAGATATCTAAATTGCTACATGAAAGACTTCATTCAGTCGTCAAGTTTCTAATATTTACCATATGGACAAGAATAAGTACTATAGGATAAATAGTATTTATTTTTAATCAACTCATATTCTACGATCAAGTATCTCTTCTTTTGGTATTGTTGTTGTTAAATATCGTCATTTTAATTGACAAAACAACTTGTTTCTAAACAGATGTAAGATCTATCCACTTATTACATATTGTAGATAGTTTTCTATCTTATACTTGTATGCTTCTATCAAACTTGATATTCAAGTCAAACAAACGATTTCCTGTATGTATGGTTATACCTATGGATACCTACCTGTTGGTTAAATATCCGGTTATGTTTATCGAACGAAAAACAAACGGTGAAGAAGTCTGTCGTCGTTTAAGAAAATCTTTTTTGTTTCTTATATGAAAATATCATTAACCAGCCTTCATCTTTTATGTTAAATTTCTTCAATAATAGAACATTCTTGAGTACATACATACATAGCTGAAACGATGATTGTTGTTTGTCTTCAAATAATTTTCTTCATTGTATTATAAATTGTGTGTTGTATGTAGAACAACATCACGATGCAACGTTTATCCCGTGTGAAAGTGAATTTAATTTATTTAAAAGATGATGGGATATTATTATTATTATTAGGAGAACTTTCACAAGATATTGCGACAATTTTTCTTAATTAAATAGATTTCATTTATAATTTCAATTACTGTACCTATAGTTGTTCCTGGCAAATTCAAGTGGACAATTATTAGCTGGTTCATTAGTCACGTGACTTTAAACTTAAGTACACAGTAATAATAGTATTTTTACTAATTGTAAGAAAGTTGGAGCATCCATTCTACACCATGCATGACAATACAAGACTAATGAAATTTAGTTAATTTCAACAACACAAAAAAAAGAACACTATAATTTAAGTAAATGTATAGTTTTTAGAGCGATGCATCCGCAGTTATTTGTTCCAAATTCAATTTTAAATTTTGATTATATGTTTCAATTTATAATAATACGTATTTTAAATTTCAAACAATAACATTATTTGATGCAATTGTTACAATATTTCTAAGAATATTGTGGTAACATTTGATTTTGTGTATAGGTGGAGGTTTATCTGTCATATTTATTCAAATATTAATAATAAAAGGTAGATAGAGAATTGATAGACATGGATGATAAAGCATTGTCAATAGTAGAAAATTAAATTTAATCAGACTAGAAATTTATTTATAGAATATTATTTTGAAAATTTAGCGGAACTAAATGTAGGTAGGTACAAGTAAACAATAAGTATTGTCTTTTCACTTCTTGTCTTTTAACGAAAATCACATGATGCTTATGAGAAAGAGGCAATACAAAATTAGATAGTAGTATTTGTGTATAGTATTGTTTTCATCTTGATATAGGTTACTGTGACATTAGTTGTTAATGTATTATTGTTTATTATTGTTTACAAGTACGTAATGCTTGTTTATTGTTAATAAAACTTGTCATTGAAGAGAAGATTGGATTGTATGTATGGTATTGATTGAAAATTTTGTGACAATGTTCAAAGAATGGTTTGTTTCTGTTGTAGTACGGGAGAATTTTACTATAATTTTATGAAATTTATGAGAGGAAATATACGGATTTTGAAGAAAATTATCACAAATAAATTTATGTTAATCAATGAAAAAATCGTATAGGTGTACGTACATAGTATAGTGGCCATTGAATTTCATATTATTATTAGTGTGAATAAAATATTTCCAAGACAACATAATAAGATGTATTGTTGAATGAAACAAGATTTTTAATGTATGCATTGTATTGTTTTGCTCCAAATGGACACATTTTCTTTATTTTTATTTTTTTCTCCATTATTATCATCATCTGTTCCGGTTATATAATCACTAAAAAAAATTGGGTTTTTTTCGTTATTATTATTTGACTTTATTGTGATAATTGAATGTTTAAATTGTTAGGTAATTTTTGTAGATTTTTATGTAATTTCTTTCTCACGATATTAATAGATAAAGTACACCGCTAGCTATTGTTAAATTATGGAAATATTCAATGTGGGTGTAAAACTATGATTATATACCTAGGATATGTGACGAAATTAAAGGATATTATTATTGTTATTAATGCATCCCCCTTAAAGGATCCTGTTTATTATGCAAAATTGATTGAACAAAGAGCAATTGAGTTATATCCTTATATTATTACTACTATTACTACTACATCACTCATTTATAAATTAAATTATTTGTTACAATTGTTGTTGTTGTTGAAGGTACAGGATGGAATTGGTTAAATCTTTTTGTTGTTTATTGCTGCTTGTAAGAATATTTGTTGTTTACCGTTTATATGGTTAAGAAAAATATACATATTACACATATGATTCTTATCATGTGATAATGATGACTGGGTTTGTTCTTGATAATTTGTGATAGATTTTTTCCTGAAAAATTTCGGTTTTGAATGAATTTTTTTGATCCATTTAAGAGAATCGTTTTGTATAAAATATCGTATCAATTTTATTAGTATTTAATGACAAATTGTGAAAGGTTAGTGTGATTAAATTGTCTGTTATTTAAGACGAACAAGGCCAGATTGGTTTTAATTAACTACATGTAATTGTTTATCTTTTATTATTTATCATTTAGATTCAATTAAATGTTTTAATTTTCTGTGAAATGATTTGAGAGAAAAGATTTCTCAATGATATTGTCTTATATTATAGTGTTTCTTTTTAAGGAATTATCTAATTTTTGGTACTTGAATGGATGATGATATCATCTATCTATTAACTGCCTTCCTCATTTTAATGTTCTATTACAATACATTTATGTATTGTAATAGATACGGTTCATTTAATGGATCTGTAAATTTGCTTGTATTTTGTCGAATCTTTAAATAACATCGCTTCGTATTTGTTTTCTTGTCAATTGTTGATTGACTTTTTTCTTTTAAATCTTGAATTCAACTGATTATTTCATAATATTTATATACATCTGTTTGAATATCTAAACTAAAATCTCGTTTTTTTTCTGCCTATTTCTATAAATAGGTAATAAATGTCTGGTTATTCCTAATATAATTCAAACCATCGTACAATCTTATTGCAATACAAACAACTGTTTTTACTAATTTCAGCACCATTATTATCAACCAAACACACTTTTATTATCTGTACACATTGTTATCTTTTTTATCATTTTTTTTTCGCTCCCCCAAACTAAATTCCATACCTATAATTACAGTTAATATCTGTAAGTTGTCAGGAGCAATAGATTTTTGATTGAATTGTCAAATTTTATTATATTTCAGTCGTTGTTTTCCTTGTTTTCGCTACAATCAGATGTAGTGAGTGATTATCCCTATATTCTCTTATAAAGAGCATTACAAATATGTGGATATGGGAGAAGGCTTGTATACGCGGTGATTATTACGATGTTAGTATTTGTTTTTATTACTATTATTATATATTTTTTTATGTAAATTATTTATTTTTCAATTTCATAATAATGTGTAAGACAGATTTGTGGGAAAAGTTACATCAGTATACCTATACTACTATTGATTATTAGATAATTAGATAATTATAGATAACAGATTTTTTGAATAAAGTCATTATTGAATAATGGAAATAGATAGGGTCCTACACAAAGTGTAATTTTATTAAGTTTTACCACCAGGACCGGCTCTACGTATATCGACGCCCCTACTAAGTAAGGAATATGCCAGTTTTATCTTAATAACCAAGTTGTCGTTATAATCGACTTCTACAGTAATAGATCTTGGCACCTTTGACTTTAAGCACCCCTCTAGAGTAAGCTTAGTGCTTTGAGTCGGTCCTGTTTACTGCAGTTCACATGATTGTAGATATTCCTAATATAGAAAACGTGTTTTTCTTATTTTTCCATTATCCTTGAACAATTTAAGCAAGTGTTTTTATTTGTCAATTATTGTATGCATTAGTACCTATAGTGTTTGAAAATTTTAGTATAATTTTATTGAAGTAATAAAATTGAAATCTAATCACAAATTTAAAATTCTTGTTGTCATTTATAATTAATAAAACAAACAATTTATGTGATTAAATTGTATAAATTATATTTCTATTTTAGGGGCTGTTCAGACACGCATGTTAATGATCATTAGCGCCCACACAGCGTATTTGATATCCTTGTCTGTCTTATGTCACAGCGATAAGTTGAGACTGTCGACTCGTGATTCTTCGTTTGCTTAATGATCATTAACATGCCGTGTCTGAACAGCCCCTTACTTTCTATTTTTTTTTCTGTTCTATTTGTGTTCCCATAAGACAATTTTCTATTAAATCAAGTAATTTTAACATAGAGTGAGAATGAAGTCGTTTACTGTTATTGCCCCATAAACAATGGATTATAATATGAATGCTGTTCAAAGAAACAGTACTACAAATATGACGTTTTTTCCTTAAATTCCACCTTTTTTTCTTCTTAAATAACTATTAATTAGATTATATCTTTACTGATTAGTTTGCATTTGAAAAAAAAAGAGTTTTTCTATTCTCACGTTTATTCCAACAAAGGGAATTATTAAAAATAATTAAACGATATATCATTGTCTATAATAAATGACATTTTTACTGTTATTTTAATTATTACTTTCAACATTTTGTTGTTTTCTTCTTTTTCTAGGGCGAATATATTAAACATCCAGTCCTGTATGAATTATCACATAAATATGGTTTACCAACAGATAATCTATCCGATTCCCAATTACCATATAAACTGGAAGAATTAAAAGAGATAATACGTCGTGAAATACGTAAAGAATTAAAAATTAAAGAAGGTGCTGAAAAATTACGTGGTGTATCAACAGATCGTCGTTCATTAAGTCATGTAGCTACAATTGTGAAAAATTCAAATTGGAAATTAGCTGAATTAAAAAATGAACTCAGTGAATTGGAATCACAAATTATTTTATCTCAAGGACAGAGTACACCAACAAATCCTGCAGCATCCAATGGCGGTAAGTGGCCAGAGAGATGTACCATTTATTTTTAGCTGTTTTTTTGACTGGGTGGTACCAAATTTTTCTTTCAACTGTGTTGTAAATGTCGTAGGTGTACAAGAGTTGAAATATTTTTGTTTTTGATTTCTATGAGTTGGCAGTAATTTTTAACATTATAGTTAGTATGAGAGAACTGTTGTCTATTTTAGTCCAGCCGTTTTTGTTGTTATTTATAAAAACTTGTTAGACTTGATTTTTTGCAATTAGTTTAGTTTCTAAATGATGTGTATAACGATTTTTTTTGTGTTCCTTTTGCTCTCTATTCGTATAGTTTCTGTGGGGTGTACAACATGTTTTCAGGTCTTTCTTTATTTCTTGCATCTTTGATGAAATTTCATGATCCAGTTGTTGTATGATAACGGTATAATCTAGCATTGTTAACATGTACGAATAATTGTTATTATTATTGTATTGCACGTGTTGTGCAACATCAACAACAACGATTCTAGTACTTGACCATATCTTGACTTTCTTCATCTTGACCATATGTGTAGGTACAGTACACATCTGTGTACATACGTACACACATATACATGTATGTACAATACTTATATAAATATTTTACCCACCTACTCATTTTGAATAAAACGTGAGGCTTGCCTTTCTTTTTCTTATTGTTAGATATCTTTGAGAAATTTCATACATAAAATGTTTTTTATTATCTTGATTATTGTTGTCGCCGGGACGTTTGTTTCAATTTCTTCAAGGTCACTGCACCAACAAGAAACCAAACCGCAACTTAACGGTCTTCCTTTCTTCTTCATTCCACAAATATTTGTGCCCATTTTGCCAACTATATAAATACATACATATATCTATAATGTAGTAGTAGGTATACACCTATAAGATACTAGTTGTCATACTGAAGGTTCTTTTTCTTACATACATGAATTTGTATTGTTGTTGGAACGGTTTTTCTGGATTACACAGAAGCAGCCGACAGTGTTCCAACATTGCTTGAAATTGATCCTTTATGTATGTACATATATGTACATACATTTTTATTTTAACCATAATAATCAGCCAAAGGCGTAAATTCCAAACAAGTCAAGATCATTGAACCGTATTTTTAATGGTTTGCAATCTTTGTGACATTTTTTTTCCTTCAATTAATGTCAAAAAGATTAGTATTGCTCTATGTTTCTTAATAAATGTTGTCGAGCAACTTACACCCGAAAATGCTAGTAAATACACAACAGTTTCAAAGCTATGGCAAACTTTTTTGATGGTTGAGCATCACTTTAGTAAGGCTTACCGGGGATGCATTACGGTTTTCATGGCACCAAGGCACTGTTGTATCGGAATCCCCGTCTGATTGTTTAACAAATCTATTTCTATTTTTGAAAATCTCCATTTACAGTGAAATATCTTTATTTAAAAATTTTGTTTCTGTTAACCCTGTGTTCGTAGGCTGTGTGCTTAAGGTGCCTAATGGAGCCCTGAAGCTTACTAGTTAATTGCTACTTTTGTAATGTGTTTTGTCTACGCTCTTGGCGATCTCACAATGATGCACGCGACAAAGTTGCCAAGGTTCTCTTTAATAAATACACAATCCTTCTACAAACCACAAATCAGTACTTATTAAACTGCAACCATCTTATTAGAGTAGAAATGAAAGCAATGATATTCCGTGTTTGTTCTCACAAATTATAGCTCTTGAGAATTTCTATTTGGTCACTTTTCCTCATCTTTGTGTTCATGTTGTAATTGAACTGTTCTCCAGTTATATTGTTATTGTTATATTCACGACGGTGAAATTGTAGATTTTTATTCAAATTTAACTGTTACATTATTTTATATTTACTTTCTATAATATTAGTTCCAATCTAATTATTGAATTCCAGATTCTTTACCACGATCACCATTGGAAGCACATAATGACAAAATTAATCCAAATCAATATAGTCGAATCGAAAATTTGGAAAGGCAGTTAAATATAGAATTGAAAGTTAAACAAGGTGCTGAAAATATGATTCAAAGTATTACAGGAAAAGATAAAAAATTACTATTGGAAGCTCAACAAATGTTACAGGATTCTAAAAAGAAAATAGAATATCTTAAAATGAAAATTACAAAGGTGGAAATTAGAAAAAATGATAATGGAAGTGCAATTTTTTATGTTTTTTTCTTTCTTTCTTATTTCTAGATGAAGCACGATATTGATTCGAAACAACGTGGTTCTATGCATGATCTTACAGCAAATGGTGATGTTACTCATCATGAATTTGAACCACCATTGGATGAACGAATTGAAGACCTTAAACATCGATTAAGAGTTGAAGCAGCTGTTGTTGAAGGTGCCAAAAATGTGATTAAATTATTACAGAATGGCAGTAAAGATAAAAGCGATAAGAAAGCGTTATCAGAGGTATGACTTACTTTTATATTTCAAATAATTTTTTTGCTCAAACTATTTTTTCTTTTACTATATCGATATCGTAATTAAAATGGATGCATATTCCCAAAAAAAAGTATCCTAACCGATTGGTCTCGTGATGTAAATCATGTCATATAGAAATAGTCTTTCGCTCTGTTGCCAAGATTTCAATAGTTCAGTTGTGTTTGTGCTTTTGAATCTCGACGTATCATCGATAGTTTTAAGCTTAACTAATAAAAACTCGCAGCGTCCTTTTTTTTAATAGAAAAAAGCCTGAGTACAGTAACGCCACCATCACAGCACTATCTGTGCTAAGAATAAATCTTGTTTACAATAAAATGATGTGCGAGTGAATCAGAAAGTGCATCGAGCTCCTAAAAGACTCACTAATTTAACAGTTTTAGATTTCATTTATTGATAAAATGTTTTGATATCTATCTTGTGTATGTCTGAATATGTTGATTTAGTGCCAATAATAACGTCGCAACTACTCGAATTTTTGCCAAGGACGTATTACGACGTACCTCTAAAAAGTGGCAACTTGTGTGACTGTATTTGTTTCGTACAGGTGGAGAATTTTGGAAAATAGTGTTCCTTATTTTCATCATAGCAAGACTCTAAATAGAAACAGTGTATCAATATTGTGATGTAATCGTGATCGTTTCTATAATAATAGTAGTAGAAGGTGGCGCTTTATGTTATTTAATTGAGAAAAGATGTTAATATGTTGGGACGAAATGAACCAGAACAACATTGGTCTGTTCATGCAGAATTTACCATTTCGCATCCTGGTGTTAGTGATCCCGATAATCTGCCACAAACTCATACGGTACAAGGTGATAATGGTGTTCGGATGACTTATACATGGACTTCACAAGCACAACCTAATCAAAGTACTAGTTGGTCTTCAAGAAGTACACCACCGGTACCACCACCACCACCTCCACCTCCACCATCAGCACCACAACCACCACCAAGTAATCGATCGACCTTAAGTGATACACAAAAACCATATGGATTTCAACGAGGAAATTTATTATTCACATCAACACCACCACCACGACGACCATTCAATTTTGTTGATTCATCAAATCGACTTTGTGTTCAAGATTCTGGTTATGGTAGTGACTTATTGTCACCAAATTCATTAGGTGGAGGAGGTGGTGGATATCGTAGACCTATTCAACCGTATAACAGGAAATGTCGAAGTACTTGCAATATTGTCCTGTCTACGAATATACAAGATGAAAATAGAACAGAAGATAGAACGGACACGGTTCATACGCAATGCGGAAGAACCCAAAGTTTACGTTGCCAGACACCCACGTTACGTTGTGATCGTAAAGATAATTATTACGGATGTGGTGATCCATGGTGTCATCATTTACATTATGGTGATGATTTTTCATGTACTGGAGGAAGAATATCACCAGTTATGGAAACTTGTGAAGATTGTTTAAGTAATAAGAGTGGTCAAACATCGACTAATACACTATCAACAGTTAGGTGTTGTGATCATTCTAGGACATCATCATTACCACCAGAAATTGAAACACATCGAGATGCTTGTGTACAAACATTTGAAATGATTGATAAATCGACATCACCATATTTAAAAATGGATAATTTTAATTTTGAACAGAATAGTGGAAGAGATCGAAAAGATAAAAGTAATAAGAAGAAATATTCGTCGAATTATAGAAGAAGAACTGAACCAATTTTTCAACGTTCACAATCCCCGTCTTCTATTACTCCTGATAGTCTCGATAGTCATACGGTATATTATAAAAATAAAAAACTCTGATGTTATGTTTAAGTATTGGTAACATATGGTGATCAAAAAAAAACATTTCATCAGAGTTTTTTTGTTATTACAGTTTGTTTAATTCCAAACCAATTTGTAGATGCCATCCCGACGAATAATTCGTTCTACAAAATCAAATAAAATACCTTCGAATATGGTTAAAGAGAAACGAGAATCATCTGTAACTGATTCAACATCAAATGATCCTACAAAGAAACCAAGAACTGTTCATATAGATGTTTATTGTACTGGTACTGAAATGGAATCAAGTAGTAGTTCATCAGAATCAACAGATAATGAAATGGCATCAACACCACAAACTGTTTTTGAATCAAAAAATGTCAAAATTACCCATAAAAGAGCCGATCAATATCAATTACCATTTAATATCCAAAAATCACAGAGTTCTGATAAAAAATTAAAAGATGATAATGATGAATCAGATGATGATGATGATGCTAGTACTGCTTATCCATCAAAACTAAGTTCTTATTCAACAATTCAAGACTTTTCATCAAGTGTTTCAACTGTACCACGATCATCAACTAATTATTCAATGTCTAGTTGTACATTACCAGATGATTATGATTCAATTGCAAATACATCATGGAAAGATACATTTTCTGATATTGATAGTCTATTACATAGTCGTTCCAGTATTACACAAACCGATAGTTTAGATTTTGTACCAAGAAGATTATATGAAAAAAATCCTAGTATTGATGAAACACCAGAAATACAACAAAAAGATCTACTTGAAACACCTAGTAATGTTAGTTTACAAGCTAGTGATAGTTTTGAATATGCTGATTCAGTGGATCGTGTACGTATTAAAAAAATGGAAGATTTATGGAAGAATCGATTTCAACAACAGAATAAATTATGGAAATCACCACATATTGAAAGAAAACATATGTTACAACAAAAGAAAATTCAAGAATATTTACAGAAACGAATCAATAATAATAAAAATCTACCAAATTGGAAATCTAAAGATAGTGATTCAGAAGGTAGTGATGATTTAGAGACAGGTTGGTCATTTGTTGGAAATCCAAAAAATGTAAAAGCTGTTGAAACAATTTCTGTTAAAACTGATGGAAAATCATATAAACAAGAAAATCAACCAGCAAAAATGATAATAAATACACCATCTAATGACAATCAATCACTAAATCCAGATAGGGGTAGTTTAAGTGATTCAAGTAATTCACCAACGAAATCAT
The DNA here is from genome assembly GCA_037464855.1 of Iselma pallidipennis. Taxonomy (NCBI): domain Eukaryota; kingdom Metazoa; phylum Arthropoda; class Insecta; order Coleoptera; family Meloidae; genus Iselma; species Iselma pallidipennis. The sequence goes on along the minus strand of JAZBHA010000912.1, from coordinate 12,172 downwards.
CATCATTTAAACAACGTTTAAGTTTAGATCCAAGTCTACGTGCACCATTTACAATATTACCTGGTATTTATACAGAACAACGTGCTGTTGCCCGCAAATTTGGTACAATTGTTAATGCATTTAGAAAGCCAGGTCATCATATAGGTCCTGCAAAAAATCCCGATTGTTTATGTGATCATTGTCAACGATATTATCAAACATTTCAAAGGAATCGTACACGATCAATGGGTGATCAATCTACATATCAAACAATAAATTGGCGAAATTCCCTGTTAAATCCTCAGGCTCAGTCCAATTCTAATCAAAGTGTACCTTCCCAATTGTACACTGATTTTCAATAAATTTTGACGCAAATTTTATACATTTTTTATTTATTTATTTTTTGCATTTTTTTAAATCAATTTTTTGCTCCTGTTGTAAATTTAGAAGAATATTTTAAGGTAATTATTTTACCGAAAGTAATATTTATTTGTTGATTGATTATTTGGATTTCAGTGAAACACCGGTGGTTCTGTTTTCTAGTTTTTTGTGGCCAACGTTTCGTCACCGTGTGGCAACTTCTTCAGGGTAACAAAACACTAGAAAATACAACCATCGGTGTTTCACTGACATTCTAATAATCAATCAAAAAATCGTAACTACTTGTAAAGTGAAAAGAATCATAAACAGTAATATTTATTGTTATTTGAATGTGGTTTTATTTTATTATTCCAGGCGCAAGATAGTTTACGTGCTAGTAGTATGAAATTAGATTTATTACGAAGATCATTGGAAAATCGCAGATCGGAATTACCTGTTGATTCACCAATTGCCCTACAATTAAAAGAAGAACTTGCAAATGCTCAATCATTTAGTCCATTATCATCCGTACATTATACAAGTTTGCAACCATTTCGAGAACGTTCAGATGGTAATAAAATTGCAACAACATCATCAACATTTAGTCGATGTGCATCAGTTACTGGTACACTTGAAGTACGATTGATGGGTTGTCAAGATTTACTTGAAGATGTACCTGGTCGACCAAAGAAAGATCTTGATGGTACATCAAGTCCAATGGATTTGAGATTTTTTAAAAAAGGTGTTACCGGTCGAAGTTCATCAAAAAGTTATTGTGTTAAAGATGAAGTTAGTGAAGAAATTATGGCTGTATTGAAACTTGATAATACTACAGTTGCTCAAACTAGTTGGAGACCTTGTTCACAACAAGCTTGGGATCAAAGGTTCTCTATAGAACTAGATAAATCTAGGGAATTAGAAATTGGTATTTATTGGAGAGATTGGCGGTCATTGTGTGCCGTCAAATTTTTGAAACTTGAAGAATTTATTGATGATGAACGTCATGGAATGGCTTTACATTTAGAACCTCAAGGCTTACTATTTGCTGAAGTATACAATATTGAAAATTCGAAAAACCTTAATTTTAAACACTCTTTTTTTTAGATTAAATTTTTGAATCCAATGATATCAAAACGACCAAAATTACAAAGACAGAAGAGAATATTTAAACAAGTTATGCCTAGAGCTAAACAAATGAATATCAATATTGTTACATGGGGTCGATGGATGAAACAATCATCACGTGTACCTAGTCGTCCCAATTTAGCACTAGCATCATCAACAGAAGTATTACACGTAAATTATTAATTTTAAGAATTAATTAATGTTTATTATAATCATGTTTTATGTTTTAAATAGGAGGAACTTCCACCAGAGGATAAACCTGAAACTCCAGGAGAAACTCCAGATCCACAAGCAGGTGGTTTAGGTGGCCAACGTCCACTTGGTTTAGGTGTAGCAGTATTACCACCGGATACACCACCACCATTACCTACAGCACCACCACCAGTAGCGAAAAAACGAATGAATGTTACTCCACCACCAGTACCACCACGTTTAGATCCAGAGGTAAAAATTTAGACAATCTATCCTTTTCTATTTTTGTATATTAAATTTACAGGAAAATAATTGTTTTTTGGTTGTTAAGGTGATTATATGTATTATATTAAGGCACTATCTTCTTGATTTCACTTTTACAGAGTGCTGCTGCACTGAAGGAGTTTGATTTCTTAGAGGAACAGGAGATGTCTCGGCCGGGACCTCTTCTGATTCCTACTTCACCTGTAGTTCCTCCTGAGCAGTTGGTTCCTCCTAGTCCTCAGCCCGTTATTGAATTTCCAGATGATGAGGTACTTGGTTGATTCTGCAGACTGATAGGATAGATTTTTTTTTTTGGTAGCCTGGGTTTTGCTCTAACTTTCATTCGCATTATTATCAAAAACAAGAAGTATTTTAACCCTTTTTTCCTAGCCTGTAACTTAACATCTGAATCTTTCATAGTAGTTATTGTTAATTATTGAAACAAAGATCTACAGGGCTGTATTAATTCATATCCATCATTAACAATGCTTAGTTTGCATCAATTTGATTAATTACATGTATTTGTTGTATTGCTTGTTTAATGATTTGTAGTTTTTCCTGAATAGTGTTATTTTTAATGAGATTTGTTAATATTTACAGCCTGCCTTTGATCAAGCAGCAAATGTTGTCCGACGTCCAGTTGCTAGAGAATTGGGTTATAGAGATAGTGCATATGAATCACGTCGACATTCCCAATATACTGGTATGAGTATTGAAAATTTCAAATTAATTAGTGTTTTGGGCCGTGGTCATTTTGGTAAAGTTATTCTATCACAATATCGTAATACTGGTGAATATTTTGCTATAAAAGCATTGAAAAAAGGTGATGTTATTGCACGTGATGAAGTGGAATCATTATTATCCGAAAAACGAATCTTTGAAGTAGCCAATTCAATACGACATCCATTTTTAGTGAATTTATTTGCATGTTTTCAAACTGAAGCACATGTTTGTTTTGTTATGGAATATGCAGCTGGTGGTGATTTAATGATGCACATACATGCTGATGTATTTAGTGAACCTAGAGCTGTATTTTATGCAGCATGTGTTGTATTAGGTTTACAATATTTACATGAGAATAAGATTATTTATCGTGATTTGAAATTAGATAATCTTCTATTGGATACAGAAGGTTATGTTAAAATAGCCGATTTCGGTCTATGTAAAGAAGGTATGGGTTTTGGTGATCGTACTGGCACGTTTTGTGGTACACCAGAATTCTTAGCACCGGAAGTTCTAACTGAAACATCATATACAAGAGCTGTTGATTGGTGGGGACTTGGCGTGTTAATATTTGAAATGCTTGTTGGTGAAGTATGTTTTACTTTAAAAAATATCTTTAGATTATGCATTGATTTTTGAATTCTATTTTGTAGTCACCATTCCCAGGCGATGACGAAGAGGAAGTATTTGATTCTATAGTTAATGATGAAGTTCGTTATCCTAGGTTCCTGTCGTTGGAGTCAATAGCGATTATGAGAAGGGTAATTAATTATTATAATTACTTGACTAAATTTGTCTAACGAACCACGAACGATCTCGCTAAAGGAACGGCGGATCTAGGCATGTGAGGGCCTTGAAACTTATGTTTTGTAAGGGGCCCTTCAATCACGTACTCCAAAAGAAAGACATTATATTACCAAGCTTAAGCTTCGGGGGTCCTGAAACGTAATCAACTCGGTCAATTTGTTTATTTTTTGTAAACTACTGCTCTACAATATCACTTAGACGCCAGGGGCGTCCGAGGCTAGAGGCCCTGAAGTTTAAGCTTCATTATAGATCCACCCCTGCCCTAAAGCTAATTTTGATATGTTTTACAGTTGTTGCGTAAAAGTCCTGATCGACGATTAGGTTCCAGTGAAAGAGATGCGGAAGATGTCAAGAAACAGGCATTCTTCCGACACATACAATGGGATGAATTGTTACATAGACGAGTTCCACCTCCTTTTGTTCCTACTGTGGTAAGTTATTTAAAGAGAAAAAAACCATTTATAGTTTTTATATAATTTTTTCGTTTTGTTTAGCATTCTATGGAGGATGTTAGTAATTTTGATGAAGAATTTACATCCGAGAAACCCCATTTAACACCTCCCAAAGAACCAAGGCCTTTAACAGACCAGGACCAATATTTGTTCAGAGAATTTACTTATATGGCTGATTGGTGCTGACAATAATTGTAAGATGATTTTTTTCTTACCCTACACTACCCTTGTCGTTCTTGGTAACAAGAATTTTATAAAAATTGCTCTATATTACTAGTAGTTTATTTAGGTTTATACGAACAAATTCGATTTATTTTGTAAATAAGATCTCAGTATTTCGAAAATTGTTAAAACAAAAAGTCTAAATTTTAGTAGTTAATAACATATCTTGATTACAAGTTTTATAAAACAGTTTTTGTTATTTTTATTAATTTCTCTTATCTGATAGTAGTTTCTTTTATTCAGAAAAAAACGTTAGTATTGTGTAATTTGATTATTGGCCAACCCATCCATCTGTTCTTATTATCATTATTTTTTAATGGTTGTATATATTTTATCATAAATTACAGTATAATTCCTGTTAGTTGCTGTCTATTTAAATTTGCATTTGTCTTTTAAGAAAAATTTATTATAATATCATATAATCTTCCATTTCGTCGAAACCATTAGAAGACTGTTGTTGTTGTTGTTTGTTTTTTTGAAGAAAACATTTTGAGCGAAACAAGAGAAAATAAGCGATTTTTTGGAAAGTGCCTGCTTTTTTCTGCAAAACATGATGATTGTGCTCATTTGTACATAGTTATTATTATTACTAATCGTAAATGTATTATTAATAATTATTATTATCTAACTGATTTTTGGATGCTTTAAATATATACATATGATGAAGAGAACAATTGTATTTGTATAAGTTTTAATAACTAGGTACAGTTAAGTTGATATATTTGGCGAATAATTATTTTATTTATAATCCTTACATCACTAAAAAAACAATATTTAAATGTTATATATATACATATATATACAAAAATAAATTATATTTATCTGTAAATCTATTCGAGTTTTTTTGTTGTTAATAATTCCTTTTTAGGTAATGTAATCGGTATAG
>JAZBHA010000911.1:0-37465 GCA_037464855.1 Iselma pallidipennis | reverse complement strand
TCAAGACCACGTGCAGCTACAGCTGTAGCCACTAAGATTGGTGTATTCCCTGAACGGAATTGACGTAATGCATCTTCACGTTCACGTTGACTACGATCACCATGTATTGATGTTACTGGATAACCTTCGACATGAAGGAATTCTTCTAATGAATCAGCACCTTTCTTTGTTTCCACAAATACTAATGTTAAACTTTCAGATGATGCTTGATTTAAATGGGCGGCACTTAAAATATCCAAAAGAAATGAACGTTTGTCATGCTCTTCCACCCACACCACCTAAAATAGAAATAATTATCGTTTTTAAATTTATAAAAAAGATAAATTGTTATCAATTAACAATTTAATCTACCTTTTGCGTTATATTTTCAGATGTAGATCCAACGCGACCAACGGCCAAGAAAATATAATTATCTAGAAAGTCACGTGCTAACATTTGGATTGGTGATGGGAATGTGGCTGAAAACATTAACGTTTGACGTTCACCAGTTTTCGGCATTGCCTCTTTCTCAACAATACGTCGAATTTGCAACTCAAAACCCATATCTAACATACGATCAGCTTCGTCTAATACCAAATAACGACAATAATCTAAACCAATACGGCCACGATCGATCATATCTAGTAAACGACCTGGCGTAGCAACTAATAAATGACATCCACGGTCCAAATCACGGATTTGATCCCCAATATGAGCACCACCATAACTAGAGAAGGCAAACAATAATAAATTTTGAAATTTTGAAAGTAATTAAACTACTAACACAACACAAGGTCGTACTCTTGATCTATACGCAAATTTTTTGCTTTCATCATAGATTTGTGTGGCCAACTCACGAGTTGGTGCCAATACTAGACCCAATGGGTATTGTTTACGACGACTGCGTCCATGATTAAGTATTGGCGGTGGCCCATTTTCATACATCTGATTCAATATGGGCACTAAAAAGGCGGCAGTCTTTCCTGAACCTGTCTGAGCACAAGCCATCACATCACGCTTGCCCACGATTATCGGAATCGCATATTTTTGTACTGGAGTCGGAGTATCATATCGTGCTAAATTAATATTGTTGCGAATTATTTCAGTCAACTGTACTTCCTCAAACTAAGATGAAAAAGAAAACAGGACAAATTGAATTAAATTGAATTGTTCATAAGGTGTTTAGTAATTTTATCAATCTTACAGATGTAATGTGACGCGGGACTTTGTCACCGGTTGCTTCAACAGGTATATCTTCATATTTACTAAAATTAATCCCTGTATTCCCACTACCAAACAATTGTAATTCAACTCTTTCGTCTCTCGGTAATGGTATGGTCCAGTCGCTTTCACTACGACGATCTCTATTATTATCATTCCATCTACTGCTACCGCTGCTACCACCACCACCGCCGCCTCCACTACTCTCGTTCCAACGTCCTGAACTTTCTCGTTTCTCTGGTTCTTGCCAACGGTCATTACGGGGCAAGTCACGGTCCCTCTCCTGGTAACGACTGCTGCTAGTACCGCCGCTGTCTCTACCACTGCTGCTTCCACTGCCTCGGCCCCAATCGTCTCTTTCATAGGCATCGCCATTCTGATAATTATCACGACGATTCCTATAACAACCAACACACAATACATTAAAAATATCTATATTTTATTCATTGATTTTTTTACCTTGTATTGAAATTGGAGAAATCACCACTGCGATTATCACGGGCAGCACCACCACCGCCGCCGCCACTACCACCGCGAGTGTAATTATTACGATTACTTCCACGAGATTCTCCTCGATCCCTATCTCTGTCGTAATTGTTGTCTAAAGAATTTTGTTGTAATTGTGGTGGTTGTTGTTGTTGTTGTTGTTTGTTGCGCAAGTGCGGGGGCACGTAACGGCCGCTAGATCCGCGACTCTGCAAGTCCAGACCAGCAAACTGAAAATAGTCCAAAAAAAATCCAAAATTACAAAAATCCTGTAAAACAATATTCTCCCTTAGCTTATATGCAACCAACAATACAGCGACCACGTTGGATCCTGCTCAAATAACCTATTTTTTCCCCAAAACATTTATATAACAATAGGACATATTCCATTGATGAAAAAAATAAAAACAACTCTAAATGAATCAGCTGTGATACAAATTCGAGGTTGAATCATTCTCAGAAATAGATAAAATCACAACTGACAAGTAAAGAAATACTTGATATGTTTCACAAGAAAATTTGTGAAAACGGTGACATATATAAAGACAGATCTTTCTACGTTCTTTTTGGAAATTCCTGTTAAAAATTAAAATGTAAAATGATCTTACAACCTCATTGCCGATCAATAAGTATGTGGAAGGAAGTTAATCTATTTCTCTCTCTGTCTAACCAACACATCGGCACTCATACACACGACCTCCATTGTTAAAGGCTTCCGGGTCATAGAAACGTGGTAGAAATGCCACAACAAATTACTACTAACCTCCTTATTGAATAATTTCAACAAATAAATAGAATTCCTTCTAAATCACTCAATATACACATACCTGCTGCTCTAGACCTGATCCATTTTGGTTGGGTGCATTACTCATATTACTACAAATCGAAACCGTGTAGTTTTTGCCTTCTTTTCTTTTGTCTGTCTGTCAAGTTACTGTTTGTGTTCCAGAAAAATTATTATTTTATCACACACGGGCACACAAAACACCGGAAAAAATACACAATAAAGTATCACTAATTTTGGGGGAAAAAATCCTAATAAAAAGCGTCTTTAGCAGTTTCAAGACCACTCTCTCTCACTGTACAATAGAAGCGCTTATTTGCAACCGAACGGCAACAAGAGATAAAATACGCATGCGTTGTTAGAAAAAAATTACGAGGTTATTAAAACAACCCTAATCACTTTTTCCTTAAAAAAATATATAAATACACAAATAGCGGATTAATAGTTTTTTTAAGTTGCTGTCGTACAGTTTATTTTTAATAAAATTGTAAAATTTCTTGCAGTTTTTTCACAAAATTTTCACAATGACATATCGCCAAAATGTCAAAAACCACTTGATTGGTCACAGGAATTAAGCCTAAAATACAGTGAGATGTAAAGAATAGACAACATAAAGTGAGACAACAATACAAGACAACCAATGAACTGCTCGATTGACAGTTGTTGTCTCTTTTTACATGTGTCGCTCTGTGCGCTACCTTGTGCTCTACGCTTTAATAAAACTTGACAGAAGTAATGTGGCGGGAAATTCAAATATTATAGTAGAGAAACAAAACGTATCATTCAAGAAAAAGACAAATTTATTGATACGAAAATTGGATTGAAAATCAAATAAAAAAAAACGTTGACTACTCATCAAAATCGCTATCATTCTCTGGAATTGATACATAATTTTCTTTATCTTTTAATTTAAAACCACTAAATAGTTCTTCCAAATTGATAATAGAGAAGGCACAATAATTCAGTCGTTTCTCTACAGTTTCCTTTAAATCATTATAAAATTTCTCAACTTGTTGTTCCAAAATTGGTTCTATAAACAATTTTATTATTATCAATATAGTAATTAAAAATATTAATATGTATAGATTTTAACTTACTCTTATTTAATTTATTTAAATCGAAAATATATTGAAAATACGATAGTTGATAATATAAATTAACTTCTGTATATTTCTTCAGCATAACAGCATTCCTGCACATTGTACACAATGGGAATCTGCCAAGGAAATTGATCGATAATCGTATTGTTTCATTTGTACATCGTGGATCTTCACAATACATCTCATACAAATAATATTTATCAATATATGAGTTGATGCGTTGTATCAATTGATTTTGTATATTTGTTGAATAATTTAATGGTTTAGCATTACAATCAGGATTTGAACATTTCTCAAATGGTATATTATTCGAACTTTCTAATGGTCCAGTAATAATATTCTCAAATTGGCATACCATACATTTAAAACTAAACCGATCAACATTACGATATTTAATTTCTGGTCGTGTAATATTTTCACCAATAATACTATTATTGTCATATTGTGATTTCTTCACTGTTCTTATATCTAAACCTAAACAATCAGCAATCTGATCCATATCAATACCATCAATAGGTTCACATATTCTTGTTATCACTGGATAGATTTGTTGTGATAAATAATAATGAATATCGATTTTTAATGAATTTGTTGAATCATTTTTGAATTCTTCAATATGATAGGCACGTTGTGTTGCTGATTTATTTGTACCATCATTACATATAATATATGGTACAGTATCACCAGATCTTAAATGACCATTATGTTCTTTATTGTAACGTATAGCCACTTGTACATGTGGTAATGAATTCTTATCATTATATAATTCAGGATTCTTTGTTAATTGTTTCGTTATAATCAATAATGTTAATGGTATTTGATTTTCTTGTAAATCATCTTTTAATTTTCTCAAATATTGTAAGATTTTGTTGATACGTTCATCTAATGTTAAATCACTCAAGATTTGATTTAAGATGAATTTACCAGCTTCAGATGCTAATTGTGACCAATCTCTACGTACAATATCTAAACCTTTATATTCCATGTGTTGTTTTAATTCACCAGTTGTTGTTTTGATTAGATTAACAGCTGCATATTTTTTCTTTTTCAACAACAACAAATACTTAAATACACCATCAATATCTAATTCAATTTGTTTATATAATTTATTGATTTCTTGTTTAATTCTATTGCCAATTTTAAAGACTTGATCATAATCAATAATATTCGTTAATATCATTAAACTATCTGTATCACCATATAGAACATTATAATTCATTTTTTCAACTAAATCTCGTGTATTTGTTAAAATCTCACGTCCTTTCAATGTTATCAATGCTGCTAGATTTTTTGCATAAAATCGTGAATTTACAAAACCCAAACAACCGTACATACTATTTGCTGTTAATTTTAATGCCATCTGTCTTATATTATATTGTTGTCGCAAATCCAAATTTAAATCAGGATTATTCATTAATTTCTTCACTTCACGACGACTTTCAACTAATTTACGTATTTCCGTTGGTAGAATACCCATTGGTAAATGTCGATCGGGTAATACAATATTCTCTTCAGACAGATCAATCGGTATTGTTGTAAAACAAATATTATATTCTTGTATAATACTCGGATACAATGAATTGAAATCCATTAATAGAACTAATTTATCATAAAGACCCACTTTCGGTTCTAAAACCAGACCACCAGAATAACTTGGCTTTTTCTTTGATGTTGTTGTTGTTGTCTTTTCAATATTATTCTTTTTATTACTGTAGTACAGTTTATCGGGTACAATATAATCTTTTTCATAAAAAGCATGTAATAATAAATACTCATTACGTTCACTACGTCCACCAAGTAATGTCTTTGATAGAATATTGCCAGCAATATTTGTAATTTGTATCGATAACGGTACAATATTCAATTGATACATAATCTTCAATATATAGAGAGTATCTTGCATGGTTAATTGTATTAATTTAATAATATCTTCACCAGTTTGGAACATTTTCGGTATATCATCAATTTCGAAATCGATACGTTGATGATTGTTATCATTTAATTTTAATATTGTCTGACATAATGTATCTAAATCGTATGAACGACTTTTTATCAATTCTTTTGTTGATATTTTTATATCACATACTAAACGACCCAGAAATAATTCACGTTCTAATTTCCTTAATATTAATTGTTTACGTTTAATACGACTGAGTTTACTGAAATTATTCGATAATTCGTAATAACATAAACGTTCACTGATTATATTCATCTGATAACCGATCAAATCATGACCAACAATCAGGTCACAATCGAATTTCGATAATTGTAAAATGAAATAATTCAATAATGCCTTTTCGGTGTCGACTTTTTGCACAACGGTTCCTTTATAATTATTCAAAATTGTGTGCAGATTCATTGGAAAGATTTGCTGATTCGGACTTGTAAATACTACAAATTTTTATTATAATTTCAATAAATATTATGACTTTTCACCATTTATGCTGTACTTACCACAGAAATGTTTCTGGAACGGTACATTCGGTATTGGCTTATCAACGGCATATTTCTGATTAATAACACACGTTAACATAACAATTTCATTTTTCAATGTTTTCGGATTCATACAACATCTCATATTAATCGATGCAACTATTAATGGTGGTGGTGGTGATAGAGATTTATCTTTCAATTGTGTTATACTAACATCTTCAATTTTATAACAATCAACTTCCATTTGACACCAACTGATTGGATTTGTTGTTTTAATGGAATTTTTCACATCCAACCAACATGGTCCTTTAATTTTACGTTCCAATAAGAAAATCTCCAAATATGATGTTTCTGTACCGAAAACACGTGAAAATGTACGGCCTTGTGTTGTACTCGGAACTGGAGGATCTCGTGCCTAAAATAATAGATTTATGACCATCAACTGAATCAATCTCGTCCATAATTACCATATTAATGATACGATATATTGGCAAAGAGGACAATGCAAAGTTCTTAAAGATTTTTATATCTATCTTTATTTCAGTAATAATGTCGACGTTTCGCCCTTTTTTCAAGGATTTATCAAGTACCTATATAGTAAGAGTCTTGATAAAGCCTTGAAAAAAGGACGAAACGTCGACATTATTACTGAAATAAAGATATAAAAATCTTCACGATCTCTGCATTGTCCTCTTTCCCAATATATCGTATTATTAATAGATTTATGATTTTTTTATGTCTCTACTTAATTATTTTATTCAATTACCGAATATCGAACTTCAATATAATCCGATTCAGTTGGTACACCGGCTTCAAAGGCGTATTTCTTTGTAATTGGTCGTGCTTTGAAATGTTTAACTTGTCTCGGTTTCATTATTGATTCATTAATTTCTTTATAAACATCTTGAATGGTTATTTCTTCATTGTTTTCATTCTAAAAATTATGTACAAATTAATTGAGTGAGAAAACCCAAATACAATTATCTTGAATTTTACAAATGGTTTTGGTAGGAAATAGATCCTGCGTTCAATTTCTCGAATAGCAACACAACAACTGATGAAATTTTTCGATTTCTCATCCCATGTTTTACCAAACAAGAAAGCAACACCCGGTTGTTTATTGGAATCTTCGAAAGCATCCAACCAATAAAATCGAAATATATTCTTCTCATCATCCATATAATCATCATTATGATGAATTGTTGGTGTTTCAGTATTATTATCCTCGACATGATTGATATTGAAGTCATTAGAAAACCAATTTTCCATATTATTATCATTGTTTTTCTCATTATTGTCATCAATTTGTGATTCAAATTCCTCAATTTGTGTTATATCGAAATCATCATTGAAACAATCATCTTGTAGTGTTACTGTAGATGTATCTTGTGCTGAAATTTCGACATTTTCCTGTTGCTGTTCTTGTTGTTCTAATTGTGTAGTTTCATCATTTTTCTCAATAAAATCATTTTTATTCTGTATTTCACTTAAAACACTATCATGTGATTTATTTGAATGATTAATCGTCAAACTTTTCATGTAATCTTTTTCAGCTCTCTTGTTAGCTAAAATTAACGAAAATCCACTTGTTATAGGTTTCGGTTTGATTACATGATTACTTGTTGCCGGTGTTTCATTAATTTCTTCCAATAATTCCGACAAAACATCGTCATTATTTAAGTTTTTTTCCTAGAAATTTCAACAATTTCCAAAAATTAAATTATAACACAAATTGTTGTTATTTACCTCTGTCTTTTTTGTTGGCATATTGGATAACATGTATTGTAATTTGCCTTTACCAGCATTCTCAGCTACTGATTTCTTCTTACGTTTTTTACCTTTACCACGAGAAGTGGTGGCTGCATTTACTGATTCTAGATCAAGATCATCATCGAAAACTTCTCGACCATCTTCTACATATCCACTACCATCTATTTTTACACAAAAAAATGATACATTTTAGCTGCTTTCTTTTGGAAAATACAAGTAATCTAGCTTACCGTCATCAACAATCCAGTCATCATTTTGACGAGTTATAACCTGTTTTACATATTCAGATTCATCAACAACATCATAAATATTATCAATTTCTTCTTCTTCATATTTATTACGTTTACCACTTTTCAGTTCTTTGAATTTTTCAAAAGCTTTCGATTTATATGATGAATCTCGTTTCTGACGTTTTGGTCGTTGTTCATCTAAAAGTAAAATCATTAAAACGGATTTAAAATCAAACACAGAAAAGAAAAAACAATTAATCAACCTGAATCTTCCATTTTTCCACAATAATTTCACTTATTTTCAATAATAATCATGAATTTCAACTTTGTTAACAACAATCCAACTTTTCTGAAAATTGGCGGCAAAATTGATTATAACCTAACATTTCTGACATTGTTAATCACCTTTTATTTCACACAACATACCAAATATTTGTACAGGTGTTTGAAGCACGATATTTAATATTGATTATTTTTTACATTTATTTAAATAATTATGAAAAATTCTAATTATTTAAACATAATTAATTATTTGGCGGTAATATTTTGAACAATTAGTGATTTTTTAGGGAATTTTATCAATGACGTTAGGGTAAAACCAAAAATCCCTAGTTTAGTTCCTTTTTGATTCATCGTTTGTGTGCACGGTAGGTTAACAATTTTTGTTTTCATTAATTTCCAAATATCTCGGAAATTCCTGTTCATCTCTAAATTATATCGACAAATTCTCATTCAATTACAATTATATTACGATTTTGATGTGATATTTTCATTTAATTTTATGTATAAAATAATAATTTTATAGGTTATGTTGTTCTTTGATCATTACTGATTTGGTATGTTTCTGGTTTTTGTTACAGTCTGTTAATTCGAAAATGGGACGTGTGATTCGTGCCCAACGTAAAGGTGCGGGATCTGTCTTCAAATCCCATACAACAAGAAGGAAAGGTGCTCCGAAATTACGTTATTTGGACTACTCCGAACGTCATGGATACATGAAAGGTGTTGTAAAGGATATCATCCATGATCCAGGTCGTGGTGCCCCATTGGCTGTTGTACACTTCCGTGATCCATACAAATTCCAAACTAGAAAGGAATTATTTATTGCACCAGAAGGAATGTATACCGGACAATTTGTTTATTGTGGCAAGAAAGCTAATTTACAAATTGGTAAATTTATATTTCGATTTAAAATCAATAATTTCGTTGTAATCGTTTTTTGTTGTTTTTCTTTCTTTTAAGGTAATGTTTTACCAATTGGATCAATGCCTGAAGGTACAATCGTGTGTAATTTAGAGGAAAAAACTGGCGATCGAGGCCGTTTAGCTCGTGCTTCTGGTAATTATGCAACAGTCATTGCCCATAATCATGATACAAAGAAAACACGAGTCAAGTTACCATCAGGAGCTAAAAAAGTTATTCCATCAAATAACCGTGCTATGGTTGGTAAGTATTTTTCATTCATTTTTTTTTTTAGTTTTTTTTTGGTTAAAAATCGAAAAATTTTAGGTATTGTTGCCGGTGGTGGTCGTATTGATAAGCCAATCTTAAAAGCTGGTCGTGCTTATCATAAATACAAAGTTAAACGTAATTGCTGGCCGAAAGTACGTGGTGTTGCTATGAATCCAGTTGAACATCCACACGGTGGTGGTAATCATCAACATATTGGTAAAGCGTCGACAGTTAAACGTGGTACATCGGCTGGTCGTAAAGTTGGTCTTATTGCTGCCAGACGAACTGGTCTTATTCGTGGTGGTAAAGTTGAGTCCAAAAAGGACGATTAGAGACTAAATTGACTTTTGTAAATGAAGAAAACAAAAATAAAAACCAATTTAAAAAGAAACCTTGTTTTTGTTCTTATTATCCTTTATTGTAAATGACCACAGATTCTCAAACTGGAATAAGGCATTGGATCTGTGATAAGATTTGATTTTTGAATTTACCGCCCCGAATCGGCTTGTGCTGCCATCTATTTTGCAATATTAGATTAAAATTTTATAACCTAACCTCAAATTTTAGTGTTGTCGAAAGTTTGGTGGTGGTGTTGGCTTGTATTTGCTTGTATTGAACATTTTTAATTGCAAAATTGAAAATATTTGAAAGAAAATGGCAAATACTAATACTGATTTAACAGAAGAGGATGCTGCGGATTTACAATTTCCAAAAGGTGAGTTTAAAAAAGTCAAAATTAGTATATAAAACGAAGCCGGAGAACCACCAAAAACTACCATCATCATGTTGTTGTTGTTGTTTGCATGAAAATATTACAATTTCAGAAATCACCACCACCACCCTCACAACGGCCACTTCTTCCTCACAATCACGAATCAATTATACTTTTAACGATATTGAAATATGTTCAAATTGTTCAAATGAACTAACATCACCATTTATCTATTGTGTTCTATGTAAATTGAATATCTGTCTACAATGTTTTGCAAATGGTTGTGAATTCTCTAATCATCGTAATGATCATAATTATCAAATAATACGTGATGATTTCCAATTATTTCCAAATAGTGATTGGACAGCTAAAGAAGAAATGATTCTATTAGATTCAATATTAAGATACAAAAATTGGAATTTAATTGCAAAACAATTACCAAATCGTAATATACGTGAGATCAAAAAACATTACGACCATTATTATCTAGATAGATATGGATCGAAAGATTTACCGAAAATCCAAGAGAACGAAACAGCTGTCTTTCCTGAACCAATTGTACCATACCGTTTTCGTATAACTGATACAGATGAACCACCTAGATATACACCAAATACAATTGGATATAAATATCTAGCTGGTTATAATCCAGCTAGATCAGATTTTGAAAATGAATATGATACAAATGCTGAAGATATGTTATCGAATTTACAATTATTCGATATTGATGATCCATATTGTAATATTATGAATGAATTACAATATGGTGTAATACGTGCATATAATAGACGTTTACAAGAGAGACAACGTTGGAAGAAAATCATACGAGACCATGGTTTATTGGTATCAAGGAAGATTTATGCCTGGCTACATCGATACGATTTAACAATTACAAAACCTGTTTATGAGAAATTGATTCGTTTCATGCAATTCTGTACACCGTTTCAATTTGAATTCTTAATGGAAGGTCTTCACCGTAGTGGTGAATTAAAAATACAAATATTAAGGTTGAGATCTGTTTATTTTTTTTAATAGAAATTATTTGAAAATTAACCCATTTTTAGGTTGTGTGAATTAAGACGTAAAGGTATCAAATCATTAGCTGATGCACGGTTATATTTAAAATTGAAACCAATACAGGAGAAATGCGAGAATGAATTGAAAGAATTTCAAATGACAACAAAATTAAATTGGAAAATTAATAATAAATTAAATTCAGAATATTCGTCATTTATTGAACAACAACAACAACAACAAAGAAAGAAACCATTATTTACACCAATTGAAATAATTGGTATGCCAGGCTATGAGAAATTAACAGTAGCCGAACGCGATCTATGCAAAAATGTACGATTAGTACCAATTACATATTTAGAATTGAAAGAATTACTTATTAATGAGAATAAAAAAATTGGTTCGATTAAATTGAAAACAGCCAGGAAATTATTAAAGATCGATGTGAATAAAACTAGACGATTGTTTGATTTTTTGGTCCAAGAGGGCTATATTAATAAAGCCACATCTTAATTATATCTTATTCATGTATTATACTTCCGTTTAAGTTAATAGAATTAAGTGTATGTAAAATGAATATTTTCGAAAAATTAATGTTAATTGTAAACCATTTTTTTTCAGAATTCGAAAATGCTGAAACTCTACTCATCTCTGAAGTCCATATGTTATTGGAACATCGTAAAGCACAAAATGAATCAGCTGAAGATGAACAAGAATTCTCCGATGTTTTCATGAAAACATTAACATATACCGACCGTTTCAGAAAATTCAAAAATAAAGAAACCATTTCAGCTGTAAGAAAGTATGTTTTCTGTTTTGTGTATCTATTTTTGAATTTATATGTGTAATCCTGTTTTTGTATAGTTTATTGATGCAAAAGAAGCTGCACAAATTTGAATTGGCAGCAATTGCCAATCTATGTCCTGAAACCACTGAAGAGGCAAAATCTTTAATTCCCTCATTAGAGGGTCGTTTCGAGGATGAGGAATTACAAGCAGTCCTTGATGATATTCAAACGAAACGGAGCATTCAATATTAATTTCTATTTTTTGTACAAATAAGTCAATAAATAAATTAAAAACAAATTGATCTTTTTTTGTTAACCACTAAATGGGGGTCAATTCGATGGGATATTCTGTATTTAAAGTTAAAAGTATAACCTCAAAGTTGTGACAATGTCAAAATTGTTAAAATCATTAAATAACTTACAAAAAATTATAATAAAACCAAATTTACAATTTTACAATAGTTTCGGATGTAAATTATCACAAAATTTTGATTAGAAATCTCTCAAAAACATCGATATTTTTGAAAAATCCGATTGCAACATTTGAAGAAGTAAAATCGATTACAAACAATAAAACAACATTATTAATTGATGTTCGTGAACCAGCTGAATTAAATGCAACTGGATCAATACCAAACAGTATTAATATACCATTGGGTGATGTAGAAAATGTTTTAAGAACAATGCCCGATAGGGAATTTTTCGAAAAATATGGTCGTCAAAAACCAACAATTAAAACACCAATAATTTTCTCATGTCTAATAGGAAAACGCAGTGGTCAAGCACAAGAGATCGCCAAACAACTAGGATATGAAAATGTTAAGAATTATTTAGGCAGTTGGAGTGAATGGGAAGAGAAATTGAAAACAAAATAATCTAATTATTTAACAAAAATGTAGCATATTTATTTATTTATTATATTAATAAATAACTTACTCTAATTTAGTTTTGGAATTTTTCCGCCGAAAATACCATTTGGTCATTGTAACTAAAGACATTAGAACTGGAATCATTACTGGCAAAAATAATGGAATATACACAGCATACCTAAAAACAAGAACAATAATTAATATTACAATAATATTTATAAATAACTAATACTTTTGGTCATCGGGGAAATAAAGAAGTGCTAATAATGATGGATCACTGAAAGCTTCTTCAGCATTTTTAAAGGCTCTCCTTGCTACCATTAAAGAATCTGTCGTTAATTTCTGATTTAAATAGTTTTCAGCTAAATCAGCATCCATTATAGCTGCTTGAATTTTCGATGCTACATCATCACTAATAACAATACTATTTATTTCTGATAATAATTCAGATAATGATTTTAATGTACGTCTTGTTGATTCAATCATCTGTTGACTTTTTCGTCTTTGTAATTCATGCAATTCAATTTGACTTGTATTCTGTATTTCAAACATATTTAATAGAAATTGTTTAAATGTTGATGTTATCAGATTCAAATCTGGTTGATAGAATTGATCATTACATGATTGATTATCAGGATTGATAATATAAATACCACCCCATCGTGGACTATAAAAACTATTTGTTTTCACAATTTCTTCTTGTTTGTTATAAATAAACAATGGTACATTACATTGTGATATATATAAAATTAAATTCAAACATGGTCTTGATGATAAATGTGACCATAACTTTTTTTCTAATGGTGTTATTATATGTGGCAATTGTTTCTCATCTAATACATAATAATCGATAATTTTACGTAAATATGGACTTAATTCAACTAAATACAACCATTGCGATTTGACAATGAAATTAGCAATTGGATAGAATTCATTTAAAGATGGTTTTAATGCCAATTCAATATCTTCACCATTTAAATTGACTTGTAATTTCTCAGGATTCGGATTGACTATAGTTATTAATATATCATAATCTAAACTTAATGGTACACCAAATTGTTTATCATTGTTGTTATTATTTCGTTCAATTAATTCATAATTAGACATACGATCCAATGGTAAAGGGGCACGATACACTCTTGTCGTATACCACCATATAGGTATACCAATTATAATTAAAACAATAAAATAACAAAGTACACTTAAGACACGATAAATATATTCGGTATCTTTGTTTAAATCCTTATCATTTTCATTTAATTTCTTCATTTTATATACAAAACACCCAGAAATGGAGAAATAACCGGAAGAAAACAGTTAGGTTATGTTTTTATAATTAAGTTGACATTTCTGTCAGTGAACAGCGCCACCAATCGTCAATATTGTGAATTAATTAATTTCAATTATATCGAATGTCCCAATCAAATCTGCCCCACTTCTATTTACAGATGAAACTACAGTGCGATCTATAAAATTTACAATCAAGTGAGCGTTGAGTTTGAATGACGTAACGAACATATGTCTATCACTTATTTCGTCCACAGTTGTCTGTTTTACCAACATTACGATTTTCGTTGTAGTAACACTGAAAGACACAGATGCTCGTAATAAAAAATTATGATTATTAAATACATAAATTTCATTCAATCCAGCATTCGAAGTTTAATTACAATTCAATAAAACTATTTAACAAACATGTGTACGTGAAGATGGCGTTACTGTAGCAAACAACTGAACTATCACGCACGCAAGGACATACGTATGTCATGGCACACTTTGATTCTAAATTTTATAGATCACACTGTATATTTTAGCTATAAATTCTTTCTAATACTAGCTTTTTTGCAAATCTTTTTAAATTTGAGGCAAATCTTTACAATTTGGTTTTCTAGCTTTCAGGATATCGACCTTAGTTTAAAATTAAAAAATGTGTCTGTAATCCATTATAAATGGTGATAATGCAGCTATGCGCGTACAGCCCTTAAACGAAATCGGTTCTTTATTTACTGTAAATAAAATAAAATTTCTTGACTCCAGCAGGATTATACAATTTTCAGGTAATTAATAATTTTCACACACGTGGCTAGGAACCAGTTTATTAACGTGTGAAGGTCGATTAATTTGATTTTTCATAAAAAAATTTTAATGATAGCTCATTTGATTTTCATCTTTTTTTCGACTTGAAACTAGATAGAACGTTATTATTATTATTATTATAAAATCGATTTTGAAATAATTGGTTAATGCTCTCTTTAAACTGTATGGTTTTTAAATTAAACTAGGTTGCTGTAGAATCTTTATTGAAATTTATAAAACTTTTACGTGTTGATGTTGTGTATAGGTACATATGTAGTCTTTTTCTGCGCTTCATACTATAGTTGCCTTCGGTTATTGCCATCTATTCACCCTTTTCGGTTCGCCTATTGCTTCGGGGGTGAAAAGTGTTAACTCCATTCTATTCGACGACGACAAAAAAAGTGCTAATAGAGTTCACTCCTAAAGCACCAGGTCTCGATGTGGTGCACGCTGGGGTACGCCGGTTGGGCATGCGCATTAATATGCTCTCATATGATGGAACACGTGCTACCAGAGGCTATGTCGTACTGGTTTGTAATGATTGGTGGGTTTTTTGTTTAGAAACACAATAACACCAACACGTTCGCCCGTCTCCATTTGACTCTATTCACTCCTACACAATGAAATAGAAGAACCCTTCTATTTCATTGCTCCTACATCACGTGACCTCGTGTACCTAAAAACCTGCACCCAAAACCGTGCTACAATAAACGAAGGCAGCTCATATCATAGGGTGCTCGCCTTATAGGATTCTACCTAACAAAGATATTCTACGCATGTTCATAAAGAATTTAAGAGGAACATTAGTGTTATTGGTCTGATTGATCTTTTTTTCTGGCAGAGAACTTGTTGCAAAAGTAGAATATGATAAGAAAACATAAAATCGCATCTAATCCAATTTCTTCGTATGGGGGTCTGGATTCTGGGTTCAAAGAGAGTGCACCTCTGCATTGTGTATCCTCCCTGGAGTCGTCAGCGCCTGGTTCCTCCAAGCGAGCCCATACTCTACATACGAGGAGGAGTGTGCCCACAAGTAAACCACCCGAGGTTGAAAATCCCGATTTTGATGATTATAGGTATTAGGTATAGGTAGAGAATCCTATTTTAAGGGACACGTACTTTTCTGTCCGTGGCCGTTCTCAAGTTGAAGGGAGAAAATTGGGGGTTGAAGTTAACCCTGCAAAATCGATTTTTCTTCAATATCTCCAAAACGGCTTAATATTTTTTTGTGATTCCAAAACTTGAAAATAGAGCCTTTTAGAGGCTATCAAATGATATGAATTAATTTTCCACCCTTTGCTTGGGGGTTGAACTATAAATGATTATATACAATTTTTTTTTGTTTTTTTTACCCTGAATTTTTGTACAAGAATAGCAAATTAGGAAAGGAAAGTTACTGGTTTTCGGAATTTTTCATATTCGCAACCATTAGCTTTGCCATTTAAATCAAAAAAAAAGAACGAAAGTCCAACAAGAAGCCGTTTAGCCAGAATTCAAGTCCAAAGTTACAACACTTAAAAAGCGAATATGAAAAATTCCGAAAACCAGTGACTTTCATTTTCTAATTTACTATTCTTGTACAAACATTCAGGGTTGTATGTACAACTATGGGGGAGAAAGGGTAAAAAAAAAAATTATATAATCACTTATAATTCAACCCCTAAGCAAAAAGTCGAAAACTATCTCATATCATTTGATAGCCTCTAAAAGGCTCTATTTTTTGGCTTTTGAATCACTAAAAAACATTCAACATTCAACAAACATTTCAAACTCAGGTGGTTTACTTTCAGAGTAGGTCCGGCGACTTCAGCCGTGTTAGCCCAGTTCTTCCCTCACAATTTTGGACGAGCTTGAGGGCTTCTAGCCCCCATTCGATGAAGATGCTTTTTTGAAGTACAACAATACATACATCACTAGCACAATACAACACTAAAACGTTTCAGGGAAGTGAATGAAGTAATAACAACAAATACTCGCGAAGCCTGCCCGAACAAAAAGAATACAACCCTAAATCTTGCCATGTTGACTAAACGGATAAAGGTAGAGAGAATACACAGCTCTAAAAAAGGAAAGTAACATTAAAAACAAAATATTCAAATTATCATAAAATAAAATTCTATCAATTAGCATAATCTTACTGGCTAAGTTCAAAGAAAGAGGAGCCGCTATATTAGAAGAAGCAAATAAAAACCATCAAAGAGATAAACTAGGAACACGATTAATTAAACCCTTATTTAAATATATAAACTACGACTAAAAAGACGTTCATAGTTCAAATTTGCAAGACAAAACAGCCCAGAAGAACACAAATCATGAGCAATCATTATCAGCAAAGCTCCCCTTATGCCTCAAAAATTAAGAGACAAAATACGACGTCCCGTAAGAGTAACTATACTAATGTTCGCATGTTCTCCTTGGAAAGTTGCTGATCTTGTGACCTGTTGGGATGGCACTGGTAAATTGAAAATGTGATCTATATTTATTTTTTTGTAAGCAGTAGTAGGTATATTTGTGGAAATTTTGGAAGAATTCTTGTGTATTTTTCTCTTACGTAAAAATTTTATATATTTACAACCTTTAATTATTATTTTTTTTAATAGTGCTATTTACATCTTATTATCAAAAACTGTCCTATTACGGTGTCTTTACGTACATCTACGTATACTGTATACGTATAATCAATACGATCTTAAATAATAATTAGAAAAATAAAGGCAATTTCATTAATTCATACCTTGAATTTTATGGGTTTGTTGTTATAATTAACTTAATTAATGCATTCTATCCAGACTTCTTTACTTAAGACAGAAATAATTTACTACAACAAACCGGTCCTAATCTAATTTTTAAATAAAAACCCCGAGATAGTCTTATTTTTCACCAGTTCGGACAAATAGTTCTTATATGAGCCATTTGAGACAAATTTTATCTGTTGATAAAATAAATAAATATGAGTTTGTGGATAGAATTTTATAACAGTTTAGCTATATTTGGATTAATATTTTTTTGGTGGAATTATGTGAATAAAAAAGCAAAATTCTATAAAACAATACCGAGTCCACCAAGTTTACCTATTCTAGGTAATGCACTAGAGCTTCGTGACACAAAATGTAAGTAATAGAATACATATTTATGATAATTTTTAATAGAGAAGTTTTATCAATAAAGAGAAGAAAAATTTTTCTAGCTGTCCTGCAGTCTTTAATGAAATATATGGAGAATCATGGCAGTATTGTTAAAGTTAATGTTGGACCAATACGTAAATTTATCCTAGTTACAGATTATAAATTGACCGGATTTTTATTGACTAGTACGAAAATTTTAAATAAATCACCAGAATATGAATCTTTTAAATCGTGGATTGGTGATGGTTTATTAATTAGTGAAGGTAATTATATCAATTGTGATAAAATTTATATGTGATTTCGTTGTTTTTGCTAACAGCAAGGAAATGGAAAAAGCATCGTCGCGTTATATTACCAGCTTTTCATTTTAAAATCTTGGAACAATTTGTTGAAACTTTTGAAGCAACTGGTGATGTATTGGTGGAGAAATTTGAAGAGAATTTAAGTGAAAACATTGACATTTATCCATTAGTTACTTTATGTACACTTGATATAATTTATGGTAAATATCACAATATATTATTACAAATAAAAAGCGCGGTTAATTATTATAATTCTTCATTTCCATTGAAGAAACTGCAATGGGTGCATCTATCAATGCACAAAATAACAAAAATTTAGATTATGTATGGGCCGTAGCAGAAATCGGACGAATTATAATCGAACGAAGTATATCACCAATTCAAAAGAATCCTGTTTCATATAGATTTACAAAAAACTATACCATCGAACAACAAGCAGTAAATACCATACACCAATATAGTTCAAATGTAATAAAACAACGAAAAGAAGAGAAGAAGAACAGAATTAATAATACTGATGACGACAACAGTATTGGTACGAAACGAAAACAAGCTTTTCTTGATTTGCTATTAGATGCAACAATTGATGGACGTCCATTAACTGATGAAGAAATTCGCGATGAGGTTGATACCTTTACGTTTGGCGGCTACGACACTACAGCATCAGCAATTAGTTTTGCATTATACTGCTTGGCTAATCATCCTGATGTTCAAGTGATTGCTTACTAAAAGATTAATCAAATATCGAGAATATTCAATGAAAAAATTATTTTTTTTCAGGAACGTGCTTATCAAGAACAAGTCGAAATCTTCGGTAATTCATCTGAATGTGTTGTTAAATATCAAGATTTAATGAATATGAAATATTTAGAACAAGTAATTAAAGAAACTTTGCGACTATATCCATCTATACCGTTTATGGCAAGACAAACTGATCAAGAAATAGAATTTAGTAAGAAAACCCTGATGACTGAAAAATAGTTTACCAATTTAATTTAATAAAATTCATATCAATTTCCTTTCTAGATGGTCTTAGAATACCCGAAGGCATAACTTTCTGGATTTTCCAATTCGGTATCCATCGAAATCCGAGATATTTTTCCAATCCGAACGAATTTGATCCAAGTCGTTTTGATCATATTGATGGTAAATTACCGTATGCTTATATACCATTTAGTGCAGGTCCTAGAAATTGTATTGGTAATGAAAATTTCAACATTTTAATAAAAAATCTATAAATTAATTAAAACAAATATCAATTTCAGGACAAAAATATGGCATGCTGGAAATGAAAAGTGTCCTTTCGAAAATTGTAAGAAATTTCATATTAATGCCAGCACAACCAGAACATAAACTGGAATTGGTAGCTGAAACGGTCCTCAAATCGCATAATGGGATACGAATAGGTTTAAAAAAGAGACAGTAATTGATTCAGTTAATTAATTAATTTATGTACAATAAACAACATAGATCATTATACCTATAAAATACTAGTGGTCTTAACTAAAACGAGTTTAAGTTTCAAAGCTTATGTAAATTATAATCACTGTTTATTCTATGTCCCAACATATTTTAAATTCCTTTTTTTTTGTATCAAAACCAACTTTTCATAAATATTGATGAACAAAATTAAAATGTGTTTTTTTTTAAACCTTAATTATAGTTTATGTAATTCTTTTCCATTTGGTTTTATTTTTGCGAATATTTTACTACTAAGGAGTAGTGGCAGTTTAATTCTTCAACGGGAGGATCAGGATATTTCTTTGGACAATAGTTTTGTGATCACACATATTGTACAGCAAGTTTTTTGCAATTGATCGTTACATAAAAGAGAATCACTGAATAGGTACCAAGCATCACTAGTAATCTTTACTGAATGATTCCAGAAAAAAAAAGATGTAAATTCGTTTATTATCTATTGCCTTGAATTTTTAATTAATTTGATGTAAAAAGTTAATAAAACACAACCGGTTTAGTCTTTAATCAAAAGAAAAATTGAAGATATTTTTATTGAGTTAGGTTCGTGAAATCAGACGCACTAATCTTTATTAGATAAATAAAAAAATTTCGTTTACCCTTTTTTTTTATTAAAACAATGATAGGATTTTATGCCATTTTAATTATACTTATTTCAATAGTGTGGTGGTGGTGGTGGAATTATATGAGTAAAAAAGGAACATTTTATAAGAAATTACCAAGTCCACCAGGTTTACCAATTTTAGGTAACGCTTTGGAACTTCGAAACCGACAAAGTAAGTGACTTTTTTTATGAGATATCCTAAATAAGGAAAACGATTTTCTAATTTCAGCTCTACTGGATACTTTAATGAAATATACACATAATCATGGTGGTTTTGTTAAAATAAATATTGGACCAATACGTAAACTTATCTTAGTTACAGATTATAAATTGACCGAATTTTTATTAAGCAGTACCAGAATTGTAAATAAATCACCAGAATATGAAAATTTTAAATCATGGCTAGGAAATGGTTTATTCACTGGTGAAGGTGATTATATATATTTAGGTACTAACTGTGTTAAGATTAAGATTTGATTTCGTCATTTGTGCTCACAGCAAAGAAATGGAAAAAGCATCGTCGTGCTATAACACCAGCGTTCCATTTTAAAATTTTGGAACAATTTGTTGGAACTTTTGAAACAATTGGTGATATATTGGTGAAGAAATTTGAAAAGAATCTAACAATAAGTGAAAACATTGATATTTATTCTTTAGTTGTTTTATGTACGCTTGATATAATTTATGGTAAATATTTTGAATTTTAATTAATTTCAATTTAACTCTTAATTTGAATTGTAGAAACTGCAATGGGTACATCGATCAATGCACAGAACAATAAAAATTTAGATTTTTTGTGGAGTGTGGAACAAATGAGTCGGATTGCAATTGATCGGAGTGCATCACCAATTGAAATGAATGATGTTTTATATAAATTTACGAAAAATTATTCCACCGAAAAACAAGCATTAAACATCATAGATCAATATAGTTTAAATTTAATAAAACAACGAAAAGAAGAGAAGAACAGAAACAATAAAACTGACAATATTGATGATGATGGCAATAACAATATTAGTACGAAACGAAAACAAGCTTTTCTTGATTTATTATTGGATGCAACAATTGATGGACGTCCATTAACTGACGAAGAAATTCGCGATGAAGTTAATACCTTTACGTTTGGCGGGTATGACACTACAGCATCAGCAATTAGTTTTGCATTATACTGCTTGGCTAATCATCCTGATGTTCAAGTAATTGCTGAATAAAAAAGTCAAAAATGTTTATAGGATTAGTAAAAAGAAAAAAATATATTTTCAGAAACGTGCTTATCAAGAACAAGTCGAAATCTTCGGTAATCAATCTGAATGTGTTGTTGAATATCAAGATTTAATGAATATGAAATATTTAGAACAAGTAATTAAAGAAACTTTACGGTTGTATACAACTGCACCGTTTATTGCTAGACAGACTGATCACGACATAGAATTCGGTATGAGAATTTTAATTATAATGATTTCATTCCAGATTTGCCTAAATATCGGAAATTATGAATCTTGGGAGTCTTATAATGATATCTTTTTCAGAGGATTTTAAAATTCCTAAGGGCGTAACTTTTGCGATATTTGCCTACGGTATCCATCGAAATCCGAAATATTTTCCCAACCCGGATGAATTTAATCCAAGTCGTTTTGATCATATTGATGGCAAATTACCATATTCTTATATACCATTTAGTGCAGGTCCTAGAAATTGTATTGGTAATGAAAACTTCAACATTTTATTACAATAAAGATCTACAAATTAATTAAAACAAATATCAATTCAGGACAAAAATTTGCTATGCTGGAAATGAAAAGTGTCATTTCGAAAATTGTAAGAAATTTCATGTTAACGCCAGCTGAACCAAAACATAAACTGGAATTGGTAGCTGAAACTGTACTTAAATCGCACAATGGGATACGAATAGGTTTAACGAAGAGGCAATAATTGTTTAAAAAAGGATTACTTTTGCCGTTTTTGTATGGGCTGGGTTCAACAATAAATGTTTAAAAGAATTACAGAATGTCTTTTTATTTATTTACATTTATGCACACAGGCTTTTTTTAGCCAATCATTAATGTATTAACGGAATAAACGTCGATTAATACTAATTGTGTCAAATAAAACGAGTTTGATTTTTTCTTAAGCTTATGTAAATTTCAATCATTGTCTATTCTATTCCCCACCATATTTTAAATCCTTTTTTTTTCAAAACCGACTGTTTATAAATATTGATGAACAAAATTAAAATGTGTTTTTTTTTAAGTTAATTCTAGTTCATGTAATCCGTTTCCGTTTGGTTTTATTTCCGAGACTATTTTACTACTGAGGAATAGTGTACAGTTTAATCCTTTAACGGGAGGATCAGGATATTGTTTTGGACGATAGTTTTGTAATCATATATGTTGTATACAGCAAGTTTTTGGCAAGTGTGAAGTGATCGTAACATAGATCAGAATCACTGAATACCAACCATCACAAGTAACTTTAACTAACAGAAATGTAATCGTAAATGATTCATGAAAAAAAGATGAAAATTAGTAAATTATCTACGAATTGCCTTGAATTTTCAATTAATTTGATTTAAAAAGTTAATAAAACACAACCGGTTTAATCCTCAATCAAAAGAAAAATTTCGGATATTTTTGTTGTGAGTTAGTTTCGTGAAATAAGACGCACTAATCGTTATCGGATAAATAAAATAAATTCTTTTACCTTGTTATTTTAGTAAAACAATGATGGAATTGTATGCCATTTTAATTGTACTTAGTTCAATACTGTGGGGGTGGTGGAATTATGTGAGTAAAAAAGGAAAATTTTATAAGAAATTACCAAGTCCACCAGGTTTACCACTCTTAGGTAACGCTTTGGAACTTCGAAACCGAAAAAGTGAGTGACTTTTTTATGAGATATCCTAAATAAGAACTAGCTGTTAAAGTTGGCACTTCGCACAAACTTGAAAATTAGCAGCCTCTGAGTAGGCGAAGTCGGTTTGTATAAAAACATATTGACCATCCTTAATTATCTTGTATTATCTAAAAGGTTCAGGAGCCTGTTCTTGCAAACAAACTATAAAATTTGTAATAAAAGACTATCGGGTTAATTGGACGAATTTATTTATTACCACCTTATCATGACTTGTGCCAACGTTTCGCCACTAACATTTTTGTGGCTTTATCAAGGATTATAACGGAACAATTTTACATCAATAATGATTGTTAGAGAATGCAAAACAATATATTTACCATCGTCATTAATATAGATGATAATCGTTAAAATTCACTGGTGTAAAATGCTCGATCATGTGAGAATCAAAACACATAATTGCACAATGAAACTAACACTAATTATTTATTTATCTAAAACACGTGTTCATGTCAATTGTTAGGTAGACGCTAACTGAACAATTTTCATTATTTGAAACGACGAATAGAAAAGATAATTTTCTTTTTTATTTTTGGGCAAGATAAGAAAATTCTAGCACTCTCCGTACTCTTCTTGTTAATCTCTTCAACAATTAATTGTCATTATCCATTTAGTGGCGAAACGTTGGCACAAGTCATGATAAGGTGGTAATAAATCAATTCGTCCAATTAACCCTATAGTCTTTCATTACATAAAACGAGATGGATGATAAACAATAGCCTTACAACTATGAAATTATTTTAGTTGAGCCTCAATACATAAACCAAATTCAAAAATTGGTTTATTCCCAGTTAGCGAGTCTCCACACGTCTCGTTTTAGCGGGAAGCGGTGCGAGGAATAATAATAAAACTAACATCAAACTTGTATTATTGTTTACTTACACTTGTCTCGGATGGTTCCACAATTTACAATAATGATTAAAGTGAAATAGATGTGTATAAAAGCCGTGACCTGACCTAACTTGACCTCACTTCCGGTTGTCCGAAGTTCATTTCTGCTCTTCTCGAAGAGCGTCTATCATGAAAATATAGTCCTATACGTAGTTTAGTCACATTGTCATCCCCCTTAAGGTTAAGCACCTCCAAACCACCCCTATTTCAATCCATAGGGGCAAAAGGACCTCACCGGACGATGCGGAAGGTGTCAAACCGTAAGTATAAATTTCGTCCCCAAATTAAAGGATAAGGTTGACAACGAACTGATTAATTAACCAATAGCGTTACTTCGTTGTTCAATTTGGAGTGGAAATGCGCAAGCAAAAACTTTCAAAAAATTCATACTTATGTTTTGACACCTTCCGATTCTTCAGGTGGGGTCCTTTTTTACCTGTTAGTATTGAAATACGGGTGGTTTGGGGTGGGTACTCCTAAGAGGAACCGGAAGTGAAATCAAGGGTCAGATTTTAGGGGTTTCAGAACGTGGGGAGTTCGAATCTGAAATCCGTTTGTTTCTATAATATCTATTATGGTTTTCGATTGATGCTCGTGACAGACGGACAGACACAATAAAACCTCTAGCGGTCCCCCTTTAAAATTGTATTTTAAGTGGCCGCTAATAACGATTTTTTTATTTCAGCTCTGCTGGATACTTCACTGAAATATGTACATAACCATGGCGGTATTGTTAAAGTTAACATTGGACCAATACGGAAGCTTATTTTAGTTACAGATTATAAACTGACCGAACTTTTGTTAGGCAGTCCCAAAATTGTAAATAAAGCACCGGAATATAGGTATTTTAAACCATGGATTGGTGATGGTTTATTAATTAGTGAAGGTAATTATATCAATTGTGATACAATTAAGATTTGATTTCGTCAATTGTCCTCACAGCAAAGAAATGGAAAAAGCATCGTCGTGCTATAACACCAGCGTTTCATTTTAAAATTTTGGAACAATTTGTTGGAACTTTTGAAACAACTGGTGATGTACTGGTGAAGAAATTTGAAGAGAATCTAACAATAAGTGAAAACATTGATATTTTTCCATTAGTTGCTTTATGTACGCTTGATATAATTTATGGTAAATATTTTGAATTTTAATTAATTTCAATTTAACTCTTAATTTGAATTGTAGAAACTGCAATGGGTACATCGATCAATGCACAAAACAATAAAAATTTAGATTATGTATGGAGTGTGGAACAAATGAGTCGGATTGTAATTGAACGGAGTGCATCACCAATTCAAATGAATGATGTTTTATATAAATTTACGAAAAATTATTCCACCGAAAAACAAGCATTAGATATTTTACATCAATATAGTTCAAATGTAATAAAACAACGAAAAGAAGAGAAGAGGAACAGAAACAATAAAACTGACAGTATTGATGACGATGGCAATAACAACATTGGTACGAAACGAAAACAAGCTTTTCTTGATTTGCTATTAGATGCAACAATTGATGGACGTCCATTAACTGACGAAGAAATTCGCGATGAAGTTAATACCTTTACGGTTGCCGGCTACGATACTACAGCATCAGCAATTAGTTTTGCATTATACTGCTTGGCTAATCATCCTGATGTTGAAGTAATTATCTAACAAAAAAAAAACACTTGAAATAACCAACAAAAAAAATTTCAGGAACGTGTGTATCAAGAACAAGTCGAAATTTTCGGTAATTTATCTGAATGTGTTGTTGAATATCAAGATTTAATGAATATGAAATATTTAGAACAAGTAATCAAAGAAACTTTACGGTTGTATACAACTGCACCGTTTGTTGGTAGACAGACTGATCACGACATAAAATTCGGTATGAGAATTTTAATTATAATGATTTCATGCCAGATATGCCTAAATGTCAGAAATTATGTATCTTCAAACTGGTATCTTTTTCAGACGATTTTGAAATTCCTGAAGGAGTAGCTTTTGCGGTATTTACCTATGGTATCCATCGAAATCCGAAATATTTTCCCAACCCGAATGAATTTAATCCAAGTCGTTTTGATCATATTGATGGCAAATTACCATATTCTTATATACCATTTAGTGCAGGTCCTAGAAATTGTATTGGTAATGAAAATTTCAACATTTTAATAAAAATCTATAAACTAATTAAAACAAATATCAATTTCAGGACAAAAATTTGCCATGATTGAAATGAAAAGTGTCATTTCGAAAATTGTAAGAAATTTCATATTAATGCCAGCTCAACCAGAACATAAATTAAACTTAGTAGCTGATAGTGTACTTAAATCTACTAATGGGATACGAATAGCTTTAACAAAGAGGCAATAATTGTTTAAAAAATAAATTACTTTTATCGTTTTTGTATAGGTTTGGTTCAACAATAAATGGTTAGAAGAATTACCGAATGTCTTTTTATTTATTTACATTTATGCATACACGTTTTTTTAAGGCAATCATTGATGTAATCTTTTTTTTTAATTAAATTTTGCAAAAATGAAACATATGTAGTAATTAATTGCTAGTAAATTTCTTAATTAAAACAGTACCGAAAAAACGTCGATTAATACTAATTTGATTCACCTCTAATTTTTTTGAATTAATCAGCCACAAAAAGGGGTGAGATGTATATATATAAAAGCGTGCCGAGCTTAACTTGGTACAATACATTTCCAAGTATGTTTTTGTAATTGTACCTACTATCACAAACAAACTTGCCAAGCAAAAAATTTATCAACGATTTATTTAAAAACATACTTGGAAATGTATTGTACCAAGTTAAGCTCGACACGCTTGTGGATCTCACCCCTTTTTGTGGCTGATTAATTCAAGAAGTTCCGCACCGGAGAGCTCGGCCTCTTTTTTACATAAGTGTTTTTGGTGGGATTGTTTATTCTATTCCCCAACATATTTTAAATCCTCTTTTTTTTGTCAAAATCAACTGTTTATAAATATTGATGAACAAAATTAAAATAGCTATTTTTTTTTGACCTTAATTGAATCGGTTACTTCAGTAATGACACATGTGATATTTGTGTCGATTTCTAGCACCTTTTAAAAAAAAATTTTGTTCGGTCTTTAATGGAAATTTGGCTACAAAATTTGCCAGACCAATGTGAAAACCTTTAATTTAAATCATATAATATTTTTCACTGATTTTTAGGATAAAGATTATTGGAATTGGAAACAGTTTTTATTGTTTCTGTGAAAGTGGAAAATGTCAAATGTGTCGTTTCTGAAATAACCGATTCAATTATAATTTATGTAATCCTTTTCCATTTGGTCTTATTTCTGCGAATATTTTACTACTGAAGAATAATCCTTTAAGGGGAGGATCAGGATATTTTTTTGGAGAATAGATTTGTAATCATACATAGGTATTGTACAGCTAGTTTTTGGCAATTGTTCGTAACATAGGTCAGAATCACTGAATACCAAGCACCACAAGTAATTTTAACTAACAGAAATATAATCGTAAAGCATGGGTGTCAAACTCATATATGAACGCGGGCCAAAAAGTACGATTTTAGAGAGTCTGCGGGCCGCAGACAAAGAGGTATCCCAAAAAATGCATTTTGTATTTTTTACAATTCCATTATATTATTTTAATAAAGTAAACTTCAACATTTGAGTCGTGGGCCGCCTTATCGGCTCCGGAGGGCGGGATGCGGCCCGCGGGCCGCCAGTTTGACACTCATGTCGTAAAGGATCTTGAAAAAAAAAGTCAATTAGTTAATTATTTACGTATTGCCTTGAATTTTTAATTAATTTGATGTAAAATGGTAATAAAACGCAACCGGTTTAGTCCTTAATCAAAACAAAAATTGAAGATATTTTTATTATGAATTAGTTTCGTAAATAAAATAGGAAGCACTAATCGTTATCAGATAAATAAAATAAATTCTTTTACCTTGTTATTTCACTAAAACAATGATGGAATTTTATGCCATTTTAGTTATACTTATTTCAATACTGTGGTGGTGGTGGAATTATGTGAGTCAAAAAGGCAAATTTTATAAGAAATTACCAAGTCCACCAGGTTTACCAATTTTAGGTAACGCTTTGGAAATTCGAAACACAAAAAGTAAGTTATTTTTTTTTTAAATCACATCTCTTCAATAAGAAAAACATTTTTTATTTCAGCTCTATTGGGTGCTTTCATGAAATACACACATAATCATGGCAGTATTGTTAAAGTAAATGTTGGACCAATACGTAAATTTATCCTAGTTACAGATTATAAATTGATCGAACTTATATTGAGTAGCACGAAAAGTTTAAATAAATCACCAGAATATGATTATTTTAAATCATGGTTAGGGGAAGGTTTATTAATTAGTGAAGGTAATTAGACCTGAATTTTAGTAATAATATTTAATTGTACTTTTGCTAATAGCCAAGAAATGGAAAAAAAATCGTCGTATTCTAACACCAGCCTTTCATGTTAAAATCCTGGAACAATTTGTTGAAACTTTCGAAATAAATGCTAATATATTGGTAGGAAAACTGAAAGAGAATTTGAGCGAAAACATTGACATTTGTCCATTGATTAAGTTATGTACACTTGATATAATTTGTGGTAAATCATTAATTTCTTTCTAAGCACTGACCATAATTAAATTTCAATTTCAATTAAAGAAACTGCAATGGGTACATCGATCAATGCACAAAACAATAAAAGTTTAGATTATGTATGGAGTGTGCAACAAATGAGTCGGATTGTAGTTGAACGAACTATATCACTAATTGAAATGAATGATGTTTTATATAAATTTACAAAAAATTATTCCACAGAACAACAAGCATTAGATATTTTACATCAATATAGTTTAAATGTAATAAAACAACGAAAAGAAGAGAAGAAGAATAGAAACAATAAAATTGACAATATTGATGACGATGGCAATGACAATATTGGTATGAAAAAGAAACAAACCTTCATTGATTTACTATTAGATGCAACAGTTGATGGACGTCCATTAACTGATACAAGAATACGCGAAGAAGTTGATACTTTTATGTTTGGTGGGGTTGACACTACAGCAGCAGCAATTAGTTTTACATTATATTGTCTGGCTAATCATCCTGATGTTCAAGTAATTGCTAAATGAAAAATTAATCAAATATCGAGAATAATCAATGAAAAAAAAATATTTTCAGAAACGTGCTTATCAAGAACAAGTTGAAATCTTCGGTAATTTATCTGAATGTGTTGTTAAATATCAAGATTTAATGAATATGAAATATTTAGAACAAGTAATTAAAGAATCTTTACGGCTCTATCCATCTGCACCGTTCTATAACAGAGAAACTGATCAAGAAATAGAATTTGGTATGAGAATTTTAATTATAATGATTTCTTTTCAGATATGTGCCTAAATGTCAGAAATTATGAATTTTGAGAGTCTTATAACGATGTCTTTTTCAGACGATTTTAAAATTCCTAAAGGAGTAACTTTCTGGATCTTTGCCTATGGAATCCATCGAAATCCGATATATTTTCCCAACCCGAATAAATTTAATCCCAGTCGTTTTGATCAGATGGATAATAAATTACCATATGCTTATATACCGTTTAGTGCCGGTCCTAGAAACTGTATCGGTGAGCAAAAATTTTTAGTTTTTTAATAGAATTTTATAACTAATTAAAACAAATATCAATTTCAGGACAAAAATTTGCCATGATAGAAATGAAAAGTGTCCTTTCGAAAATTATAAGAAATTTCGAATTAACACCAACAATACCGGTACATAAATTGGAATTAGTAGCTGAAACTATACTTAAATCTACTAATGGGATACGAATAGGTTTAACAAAGAGACAATAATTGTTTAAAAAATAGATTACTTTTATCGTTTTTGTATGGGTTTGGTTCAACAATAAAGGATTAGCAAAATTATCGAATGTCTTTTTATTCATTTACATCTATGCACACGGGTTTATTTTTTAGGCAATCATTAATGTAATCTTTTTTTTTAAATTAAATTTTGCAAAAGTGACACATATGTGGTAATTAATTGCTGGTAAATTACTTGAAACGTCGATTAATACTAATTGTGACAAATAAAACGAGTTTGATTTGATTTGTTTAAACCTTATGTAATTTTCCAATCATTGTTTATTCTATTCCCCAACATATTTTAAATCTTTTTTTTTTTTTGTCAAAAACAACTGTTTATAAATATTGATGATGAACAAAATTAAAATGTGTTTTTTTTTTACCCTAATTATAGTTTATGTAATCCGTTTCCATTTGGTTTTATTTCTGCAAATATACCTATATTACTATCCACAGTGGTGGATTATCCATGAAGCACATGAGGCGTGCGCCTCAGGGCCCGGGTCTCTATAGTGCTTCGGGCAGGAACCCCTTGGTCGGAACGATAGGTATCTACACAAAAATTTCAAACTAAATTTAATATATTTTTTAAGAGCTAAGGGTAAAATATAATACTCAAAATGGGATCCGAAAATTATTAGCGCCTCACGACCAAAATTTCCTTGATCCGGCACTGACCATCCAGCGATACTGTACCTGTACAGTTTAATTCATGAACGGGAGGATTGGTATAACAAAATACCAAGCGTTACAAGTAATTTTAATTAATAGAAATAGGGTAGATCGAAGCTATTTTGCCCACGTTCGCAGGGACGCATTTACCACAAGGCGCATTAGGCCCAAGTTGGGGCACATTTTAAAACCTGACTCCTCTGAAACAACAATATAAAAAACAGCCTAGTTATAATTGCAAAACAAAATTATATAATATTTAAAAATTAAATTCATGACATAAAGACTAGAGGCCGCTAAAGGGATTTTGAGGTCTCATAATGATGTTGCGCCTAGGGCCTCTACTCGCTCTACTCATAGTAAAACGCCCTTGCATTGCTGTACCACATTGTTGGGGTGTAGTAAAAAATTGTTCGCGGACAACAATTTGAGTAGCCCTGGTCTAAGCAAAGTATCGCAACAAAATGCTTGTGATGGCCGGAATAGCCCCAGTCTACCTTATAATCATAAATCATTGCAGAAAAAAATGGAATTTAATCTAATAACTATTAATTATTTCATAGTTTGAATTTTTAACAAATTTAATGTAAAAAATCAATAACCAAGGAAATACAACCGGTTTAATTCGAATTAAGAAACGAATTAGTTTTGTGAAATAAGACGCACTATTCATTAATTATCAGACAAATATGTAGAATAAATTCTTTTACCTTGTTATTTCACTAAAACAATGATGGGATTTTATGGCATTTTAATTACACTAGTTATTTTGATAATATGGTGGTGGAATTGTATGAGTAAAAAAGGCAAATTTTATAAGAAGTTACCAAGTCCACCAGGTTTACCAATTTTAGGTAACGCTTTGGAACTTCGAAACCGACAAAGTAAGTGACTTTTTTTATGAGATATCCTAAATAAGGAAAACGATTTTCTAATTTCAGCTCTACTGGATACTTTAATGAAATATACACATAATCATGGCAATATTGTTGAAGTTAATATCGGACCAATACGTAAATTTATCCTAGTTACAGATTATAAATTGATCGAATTTGTATTGAGTAGCACGAAAATTTTAAATAAATCACCAGAATATGATTATTTCAAATCATGGTTAGGGGATGGTTTATTACTTAGTGAAGGTAGGTAATTAAACTTAAATTTTTGTGCTAAAATGCAATTGAGTTTTTGCTAATAGCCAAGAAATGGAAAAAACATCGTCGTATTCTAACACCAGCTTTTCATGTTAAAATCTTGGAACAATTTGTTGAAACTTTCGAAATGAATGGTAATATATTGGTAGAAAAACTGAAAGAGAATTTGAGCGAAAACATTGACATTTTTCCATTGATTACTTTATGTACACTCGATATAATTTGTGGTAAATCTTCAATTTCCTTCCCAAAACTGATTATAATTAAATTTTAATTTCAATTAAAGAAACGGCAATGGGTACATCCATTCATGCACAAAATAATAAAGATTCAAATTATGTATGGAGTGTGCAACAAATGAGTCGGATTGTAATTGATCGAAGTATCTCACCAATTCAAATGAATGATGTTTTATATAAATTTACAAAAAACTATTCCATTGAACAACAAGCACTAAACATTTTACATAAATTCAGTTTGAATGTAATAAAACAACGAAAAGAAGAGAAAGAGAACAGAAATATTACAACTGACAATATTGATGACGATGACAATAACAATATTGGTATGAAAAAGAAACAAACCTTTATTGATTTACTATTAGATGCAACAGTTGATGGACGTCCATTAACTGAAACAAAAATGCGCGAAGAAATTGATACTTTTATGTTTGGTGGGTTTGACACTGAAGCATCAGCAATTAGTTTTGCATTATATTGTTTGGCTAATCATCCTGATGTTCAAGTAATTGTCAACAAAAAAGTCAAATGTTTATAGGATTAGTAAAAAGAGAAAAAAATATTTTCAGAAACGTGCTTATCAAGAACAAGTCGAAATCTTCGGTAATCCCTCTGAATGTGTTGTTGAATATCAAGATTTAATGAATATGAAATATTTAGAACAAGTAATTAAAGAAACTTTACGACTATATCCATCTGTACCGTTTTTTAACAGAGAAACGGATCAAGAAATAGAATTTGGTATGAGAATTTCAATTATATATAATGATTTCTTTTCAGATATGCCTAAATGTCAGAAATTATGAATCTTGGTAGTCTTATAATGATATCTTTTTCAGAGGATTATAAAATTCCGAAAGGAGTAACTTTCTGGATCTTTGCCTATGGTATCCATCGAAACCCGAAATATTTTCCCAACCCGAATGAATTTAATCCCAGTCGTTTTGATCATATTGATGGTAAATTACCATATGCTTATGTACCGTTTAGTGCCGGTCCTAGAAATTGTATCGGTGCGTAAAAATTTCCAATTTTTTAATAGAATTTCATAACTAATTAAAACAAACATCAATTTTAGGACAAAAACATGCAATGATAGAAATGAAAAGCATTCTTTCGAAAATTATAAGAAATTTCGAATTAACACCAACAATACCGGTACATAAACTGGAATTAGCAGCTCAAACTACACTTAAATCTACTAATGGTATACGAATTGGTTTAAAAAAGAGAATAATTATTTAAAAAATATATATATTGTTATCGTTTTTGTATTGGTTTTGGTTTACAAAAAAAAGGGATTAATAAATAATTAGAAAAATTACCTAATGTCTTTTAATTTATTAATATTTATGCACACGTGCCTTTTTTTAGCCAATAATTAATTTACTATTTTTTATTAAATTGTCCAAAAATAGCACAGTAATTAATTGACGGTCCAATATTTAATAAGTATTCCTAATTACAAATCATTTACATCAATTATATTATAAGAGATTGTAATTTTAGTAATTCTTACTTTGGAATCTGTTTAAAAAAAATCTATGTATTGTATCATTATTTTAATTTTAATAATATTACAAAAGAGATGTAATTTAATGGGCTACACGCGATGTCAAAAAAAAACCATTGAGTCACACATCATCGTTCAACTAGTATGTAAACCAGGTAATTGACTTCACCTAATAACCGGTCTAAATTATAATTATAAAATGAAAATCTCAAGCTATTCTCTATCAGTTTTATGAAATAATTGTTTCATGCATATTCTAACACTTTTAGTTTCTGTAAAAGAATGAACTTGTGGATAGAACTTATTTATGCCAGTTTAATTGCATTTCTTGTATTGATGATTTGGTGGCGGAATTACGAAAGTGAAAAACGGAAATTCTACAAACAAATACCAAGTCCACCAAGTCTACCTATTGTAGGTAATGCATTAGAGGTTCGAGACACAAAATGTAAGTAATTTTTGGAATAAAAATTTGTTCAAAAACAAACATCTATATTTGAATTTATTTTGTAGCAACATTAGATGTTTTCATGAGATACATACAAGATTATGGTAATACAGTTAAAGTTAATATTGGACCAATACGTAAATTTATCTTAGTTTCCGATTATAAAATGATTGAGTTTTTATTGAGTAGTACGAAAATTTTAAATAAATCACCCGAATATGAATTTTTCAAATCATGGCTAGGAACTGGCTTATTAACAAGTGGAGGTTAGTAAGAGTTTATAATGCATTTTTTGGTTTTAATTTAAATGCGAATACTTAGGAACGAAATGGAGGAAGCATCGTCGCATTCTAACACCAGCTTTTCATTTCAAAATCTTGGAACAATTTATCGATATTTTTGAAACAACTGGTAATGGACTGATAGAGAAACTTGAAAGAAATTTAAATGAAAATATTGATATTTATCCACTGATTACCTTATGTACACTCGATACGATTTGTGGTAAATTTTACAAAATTTTCAAATTTAAGTTTTCTAAATAATTTTTTAATTTTCATTGAAGAAACTGCAATGGGTACTTCAGTTAATGCACAAATCAATTCAGATTCAGATTATGTATGGAGTGTAAAACAGATGTGTCGAATTATAATTGAACGAAGTGTCTCACCAATTGAAATGAATGATGGTTTATATAAATTTACGAAAAATTATTCCATCGAAAAACAAGCATTAGACATTTTGCATCAATATAGTCGAAATGTGATAAAACAACGAAAAGAAGAGAAAAATTACAGAAACAATAAAAGTGACAATATTAATAAAGAGAACAGTATTGGTATGAAAAGAAAACAAGCTTTTCTTGATTTGCTGTTGGATGCAACAGTTGATGGACGTCCATTAACCGATGAAGAAATTCGTGAAGAAGTCGATACTTTTATGTTTGAAGGACATGATACTGTATCATCAGCAATTAGTTTTGCATTATACTGCTTGGCTAATCACCCTAATGTTCAGAAACGGGTTTATCAAGAACAAATGGAAATTCTTGGTGATTTGTCTGAATGTAGTGTTAAATATCAAGATTTAATAAATATGAAATATTTAGATCAAGTAATTAAAGAAACTTTACGGCTGTACCCATCTGTACCGTTTTATGCCAGAGAGACTGATCAAGAATTAGAATTCGGTATGAAAACCTTGATCATAATAAATTAAATATTTCAAATGTGCCGGGAAAAAAAAATCGACACAGTTGAAATACCTCAATATACCTGTATTTTAATATCACTAATAAAATTCCTATTGTTTCTTCTTCCTTAAGATAATTTGAAGATTCCAAAAGGAGTAACCTTCTGGATATTTGCCTATGGTATTCATCGAAATCCAAAATATTTCTCAAATCCAGACGAATTTAATCCAGAACGTTTTGATGATATTGATGGCAAATTACCATATGCTTATATACCATTTAGTGCAGGTCCTCGAAATTGTATTGGTAATGAAAATTTCAACATTTCAATATAATATAATTTTATCATAAAATATTTAATTAATTTATTTCAGGACAAAAATTTGCCATGCTGGAAATGAAAAGTCTCCTTTCGAAAATTGTAAGAAATTTCGAATTGATGCCAGCTCAACCAGAACATAAATTGAAATTA
This sequence comes from Iselma pallidipennis, assembly GCA_037464855.1. NCBI lineage: Eukaryota > Metazoa > Arthropoda > Insecta > Coleoptera > Meloidae > Iselma > Iselma pallidipennis. Next base: position 1,691 of record JAZBHA010000911.1, on the reverse strand, counting down.
GCAGCTGAAAGTGTACTCAAATCAGATAATGGAGTTAGAATTGGGATCAAAAAAAGACAATAATTTTTAAGTTTTAGTTAAAATGGAGTCATCACCTGAAACATGAAGAACCGGTGGCACGAAATATTATTTAATTTAAAATTAATTGTTCACTTACTGTTATAATTTAGTTCAAATATGAAAATTAAAAAAAATATCACAATGACCACGTTTTTACAGCTCCACTAGACTATATTTGACCGCCTTCGATAAGCCGAAATAGTGTTTTTTTAATACATAGCCCCCTACACACACCCATCTTGTTTACCGTGATTTGAAATCAGTTTAAATAAAACTCTAAAATTAGCATGGAATTCATAATTTATTAAAGAAAAAAATCGGCACAGTATTTGGTTGAAAGCTCAAGAGCTTACACAGCCAGATAATATAGTTTTGATTCCATTAACAAACATTTACAAAAAAAAAATTAGTAAAAAAAATACTTCAAAAAAACAGAAAAATTAATACATTAAGAAAAAAACTTATTAATCGGGAATGAAAAATTGTTAGAACATACTACAACACATGTTCTAATAAAATTTCCTCTTCTACATTCTTGTTCAAATAAATTAATCAACTTCCTCCATACGAGAAGCATCTTCTGAATCGGCAACATCAGCAACTGGTGCATCACCACTCTGAGCTGCTGCATCTTCAGTAATCATCGCCTCTTCTTCATCAATACCCAAACCTAATTTAATCATTCGATAAATACGTGAAGCATGTACTTGTGGTTCATCCAATGTAAATCCACTACTTAATAAAGCCGTTTCAAATAATAAAATTACTAAATCTTTAACAGCTTTATCATTTTTATCGGCTTCAGCTTTTTGGCGTAAATTCTCAACAATTGGATGGTCGGGATTAATTTCAAGATGTTTCTTGGCAGCCATATAGCCCATTGTTGATGTATCACGTAGAGCTTGAGCTTTCATTATACGTTCCATATTTGCTGTCCAACCATACTGTGATGTTACAATACAACATGGTGATTCAACCAAACGATTTGAAACCACAACTTTTTCCACTTTATTATCAAGAATACTCTTCATTACTTTACATAAACCTTCGAATTTAGTTTTGTCTTCTTCACGTTTCTTCTTCTCCTCTTCATCTTCGGGTAATTCAAGACCCTCTTTTGTAACAGACACCAATGTTTTACCATCATATTCTTTTAACTGTTGTACAACATATTCATCAATTGGTTCTGTCATATAAACAACTTCAAATCCACGCTTCTTGACACGTTCAACAAATGATGAATTAGCCACCTGTTCTTTACTTTCACCAGTGATGAAATAAATATGTTTCTGGTTTGATTTCATACGGCTAACATAATCTTTAAGTGAACAAGCCTCATCACCAGATGCTGATGTATGATAACGTAATAATTCCGCCAATTTTGAACGATTTTGTGAATCTTCATGAATACCCAATTTTAAATTCTTGGAGAATTGTTCATAGAACTTCTTATAGCCTTCTTTGTCTTCAGCCAATTCTTCGAACAATTCCATACATTTCTTGACGAGATTCTTACGAATAACTTTCAAAATCTTGTTCTGCTGTAACATTTCACGGGAAATATTCAATGGCAAATCTTCAGAATCAACAACACCTTTGATGAAATTCAAATATTCGGGAATTAATTCTTC
>JAZBHA010000910.1:25410-37509 GCA_037464855.1 Iselma pallidipennis | reverse complement strand
ATACAGAATATTATATGCATAAATGCTGGAAATATGATGGATATAAATTTAGAAACTTGTACTATGGTACCTACTACCAACATATTTCTAATCAATTTTATTTAATATACGAAATAATTTACAGATATTTAAAGCTTCACTAAGTTTCTTCATGTTTCTTCAGAACGTCAGAAAGCTGCAAAAAGGTTTTGCTGAAATACAAGATATGGAATAATTACTATATCAATGGTAGTTGTTTGTAGTTTATTTCTTAGAAATTTTGTGTTAGTTAAAGTCACAATTAATTTTAATAAACTTTTCACCATTCTATTTGCTAATTTATTGCTCATGAAACCAATTTCAGTTTCATAAAGCATAGAAAATATCAGGAAAAGGGAAACTTTTACCAATTTCCTAGTGTAAAATATGCTCTTTTATATCTAATTGTGAATGGTGTAGTGGTAGTGGGAAAAGTAACTGTAAGATATTCGTACATATTAGAAGCCACGTCTATTGAATATAAACATTTCTAGTTTTTTTTTTAAGTATTTAATATTCAACTAAAGTAAAGATTCATTATCAGTAGGAATTTCCCGCGATTCTTTGAAGATTCGTTAGAAAACCTTGAGCTTTTCCCATAGTGTTGTTATTCGAAATAAAATATAGTTTGGCTGAAAAGTCTCTAGGGTCATTTCTAATCTCAGGCAGTAATTATATGTTATAAAAAAAACTTAATAAATGGAACATCATACAGTAAGAACTACTAATTTCTTAATTAAGAACTTTTTATGATACAACCTCTGATTTGTCGTTGTTTAGAGATTTAATAATTTATTAAAAAAGTTTCTATATAAATTTTCATATAAAGAATTAATAAAAATCAATACTAAACTATATAATAGACTTATAAAAGCCCAATTTAGGAAATTTTAGTTTCAGATTCATTGGAACAATGGCAAAGATCCAATATTACGAGAAATTAATAAAAATAACAACAGGCACTTTAAGAAGAGCTGGCATAAATCCTTTAAAATCACAACCAATTTTCTTTCTGATAACGTGTATTGTTATAAGTCTAATGCTTATTTTATCAATTGCAGGCTATATTTATGATGATTTAAATTTTCAAAATATAGTTTCGTATACACCGTCGCTTTTAATAATTTTACAAGTACGTATACCTATCGTAAATGGCATATTAATAAAATTAAATTTGAATATTTTAAGCTCTCAGTTAAATTAATTGGAGTAACTGCAAACAAAGAACGAATTCAATTGTACTTCAAAAATATGGATATGTATTGGCCAATTGAAAATTCCAAGTATTCAGAAGAATGTCAAAAGGAGTGTTTCTATATATTAAATATTTATTCTAAGTTGATGGTTTTTCTAGATCTTTATGGTTATTTTCTAATTGCTTTTGTTTTGATATTTCAAATAATTGATGGTACTGCTGCTGTGGTTGTTTATCGACCAGTAATAATGCCATATTGGCTTTATATTTTAATCAGTGATGTTTTACTGATAGTCGGTATGCCATTAGCTTTTGGCGTTGATTTTCTTATTTGTTCATCAATTATACTACTTAGGATACAGTTTAAAATATTCAACGAAAATATTCGAATTTCGATTAATGAAAGCATTGAAAAAGATCTGAATGAACGTATTTGTAATCAGGTAGTAAAAGATCAAGTAAATTATCATAATTTTCTATTAAGGTAAACTTATCGATTAACAAAGAACAATTTGAAATTTTTTTCTACAAATTTCCTACTTTTCAGTCAGTTTATGTTATTGAATGATATTTTGGGACCTTTATTGTTAGCTGATCTTTGGGTTCTTGTCGGTACATTGTGTTTCTTTTTGTATGCAGCAGTATCAGCGTACATTATAGATGAAAATATTTATTGTTTCTTAATAAATAATTTTTGAATTTTTAGTGACCTGGACTTCATTACGTCGATACAATTTGGAATTTATCTACTTGGTCCTGCAATGCAAGTGCTTGTATTCTATTCAATACCGTCAGAGAGTCTTTCAAATGAGGTAGCAATTATTGAAATTTCTTATGAAAATATCCACATAAATAATTTTCTGCGTATACCTACAGATATATGGTCTAATTGAATCAACTTACTGTACACAATGGTATGAATCGAAATACTTATCACTACGGAAATCTCTAGTGATAATTATGTCAAGAATACAGAATATTATATGCATAAATGCTGGAAATATGATGGATATAAATTTAGAAACTTGTACTATGGTACTACCAATATAATTAAACATATTTTTAGTTAATTTTATTTAATATACGAAATAATTTACAGATATTTAAAGCTTCACTAAGTTTCTTCACGTTTCTTCAGAATGTCCGAAAACTGCAAAAAGGTTTTGCTGAAATACGAGATATGGAGTAATTAGCTACTATTTCTATGGTAGCTTCTTGTAGTTGAATTCTTAGAAATTTTGTGTTAGTTAAAGTCACAATCAATTTTAATAAACTCTTCACTATTCTATTTAGCAGTAAATTACCCATGAAACCTCTCCGAACAACCATTCTTTAAGGGAAGTGCCCAAATTTGGATCACTGACAATAGAAGGCTCTCATTTTCTTTGGGGCGAGCACCTATATTTGCCAACATTTAATCTTGACTAATAACGAGCACTACTTGCTCAGATTAGATATCATTGAAATTGATGAACGTTTTAACAATAAACAATTTCAGTTTCATAAATCATAGAAAATAACACTAAAAGGGGAAGCTTTTACCAATTTCCTAGTGTAAAATATGCCCTTTTATATCTAATTGTATACTGTGTAGTGGGAAAAGTAACTGTGAGATATTTGTATGTACATATCAGAAGCAGTGAGCCCTAACCGGGACTAAGAGATTACCCGGACCCTAGTTACATAATTTGCAACGACAGAGAATCGACACATTTTTAAAAAATTCATAGAATTACGCTTACACATCAAGCAGTCTACCGGGCCCTTGAATGTTGCAGACCCAAGACAATTGTCTTTTTGGTCTATTCTATGATCCGTCACTGATCAGAAGCCACGTATCTATTGTACCTATATAAACATTTCTAGTTCTTTTTTTAACTATTTGATATTCAACTAAAGTAAAGATCCTTGATCAGTAGGAATTTCCCGGGATTTTTTGAAGATTCATTAGGAAACCTTGAGCTTTTTCCATCGTGTTGTTATTCGGAATAAAATATAGATTGGCTGAAAAGTCTCTAGGTGGAACATAATACAGTAAGAATTACAAATTTCCTAATTAAAAGCCTTGGATGATACAACCTCTGATTTGTCGTTGTTTAGAGCTTTAATAATTTATTAGAAAAATTTGTATATAAATTTTCATATTAAGAATTAATAATAATCAATACTAAACTATATAATAGACTTATAAAAGCCCAATTTCGGAGAGTTTTAGTTTTAGATCTATTGGAACAATGGCAGAGATCAAATATTACGAGAAATTATTAAAAATAACAACAGACACATTAAGAAGAGCTGGGATAAATCCTTTAAAATCACAACCGATTTTCTTTTGGATAACGTGTATAACAATAATTTTAATGTTTACTTTATCCATTGCAGGCTATATTTATGATGATTTAACTTTTCAAAATATAGTAGCATATACATCCACACTTTTAATACTTCTACAAGTACGTATATAAATCATAAATGTCATATTAATAAAATTAAAATTGAACAAATTTTAAGCTTTCAGTTAAAGTGATTGGAGTAACTGTTAATAAAAAACGAATTCAATTGTATTTCAAAAATATGGATAATTATTGGCCAATTGAAAGTTCCAAGTGTTCAGAACAATGTCAGAAAGAGTGTTTCTATATACTGAATATTTATTCCAAGTTAATGATTTTTTTAAATGTTTATGGTTATTTTCTTACTGCTTTTATTTTGATATTTCAAATAATTGATGGTACTGTTGCTGTGGTTATTTATCAACCTGCAATAATGCCATATTGGTTTTATATTTTAATCAGTGATGCTTTACTAATAATAGGTATGCCGTTAGCTTTTGGTGTTGATTTTCTTATTTGTTCATCAATTACACTTATAAGAATACAATTTAAAATATTCAACGAAAATATTCGAATTTCGATTAATGAAAGCATTGAAAACGATCTGAATGAGCGTAATTGTAATGATGTAGTAAAATATCACGTGAATTATCATAATTTTCTCTTAAGGTAAACTTATCAATTAATCGGAATTTTTTTTCTACAAATTTCCTACTTTTCAGTCAGTTTATGTTACTGAATGATATTTTGGGACCTTTATTGTTAGCTGATCTTTGGGTTCTTGTCGGTACATTGTGTTTCTTTCTGTATGCAGCAACATCAGCGTACATTATAAATGAAAATATTTATTGTTTCTTAATAAATAATTTTCGAATTTTTAGTGAATTGGACTTCATTACGTCGATACAATTTGGAATTTATCTGCTTGGTCCTACAAGTCAAGTGCTTGTATTTTATTCAATACCTTCAGAAAGTCTTTCAAATGAGGTAGGAATTATTAAAACTTCTTCTGAAAATATCCAGTAAATAATTTTCTGCGTATACCTACAGATATATGGTCTAATTGAATCAACTTACTGTACACAATGGTATGAATCGAAATATTTATCACTACGGAAATTTCTAGTGATAATTATGTCAAGAATGCAAAATATTATTTGTATAAATGCTGGAAATATGATGGATATAAATTTAGAAACTTGTACTATGGTAGGTACTACAAATATATTATAATTCAACATAGGTATTTCTAATTAATTTTATTTAATATACGAAATAATTTACAGATTTTTAAAGCTGCACTAAGTTTCTTCATGTTTCTTCAAAACATCCGAAAACTGTAAAAAGGTTCTGCCGAAGTACTTGATATTGAATAATTAGGTACTATTTCTTGTAGTTGAATTCTTAGAAAGTTTGTGTTAGCTAAAGTCACAATCACAATTCTAATAAACTCTTCACTATTCTATTTACCAGTTATTACCCATGAAACCTCCTCGAAATAACCATTATTTAGGGGGAAGTGCCCAGATTTGGATCACATTAAAGATCAAAGATCAGTAAAATTAGCGAACATTTTAAAAATGGAAATAGCACAGTTGGTCAGTGCAGTCAACCGGCAATAGAAAGATTCAGTGTTCGAAACCCGATCAAGGCACGGACTTTTTTGGGTATACGGTGTAGTTCAATATCCTCAAAATTTAAATTTTATAAACTATAGAAAATAACAAAGAAGGAAAACTTTTCGCAGTTTCCTCGCATGTGCAAACTTCCATCTTTCACTATATGTTTCAGCAGAATAAATAAATATACCTTTGATATGATAATGTATATTTCTATTGATTAATAAAGGTACATTTCACATTTCCTAATAAACAATTTTTGATCACTAAATGTAAATGAATAGTTACATAGTGCTAGAAAGAAAGTGGTGACTTTATCGATAATGAATTTCACAACACAACTGTTTCTCTTCTCTTTAGACTTTTCTAATATTTTGAAGAAACATGAAAAAGCTCAGTGCAGTTTTGAACATCTAGAAATTGAAATTATTTCCAGTTATAGTAACAAACAATTTAATATTCAGCCGAATTCTACGACAGAGTACTAGAGATTATCCACATCACTAACGGGGAGATCGTCTATTTGATTCTACGACAGACATAATCGGCGCAATTCAAACGGAAATCTTCATTTTCGTCAATTAATATTGTGTTTAAGTTTGATTTTCAAATATCTCACTCAATTTAGTGGAGAGAATCAAGCAAATCTATAAATTTACACCGTAGAAGGGTAGATTGACAAAAATTTGGAGATGTGAATGATGATCTGTCGTAGAATTCGTTAGATTAATACCTTTGTACAAGTTTCTAAATTTATATCCATTAAATTTTCAGCTGTAATTGTCATACTTTTCTGTGTTCTTGACATGATTATAATCAACGATTTCTTCAAAGATAAATGTTTTAAATCATACCATTTCGAATTATAGATAGATTGAATTGAATTATATATCTAAAAGATTACAAGGGAATCTTTAAAATATAATAAATATAAAATTTTGATAGATGTTTTTTTACCTCGTTTGTTAAATATTCTGAAGGTAATGCATAGAATAGAAACAACTGTGTTATCGGACCAAGTAAAAAAATCGAATATTTTGCAGAAGTAATTAAATCGTTTTTACTAAAATTTCAAATAAAAATAAATCTAATTGAGGGTTGGTGTTTTTTTTAATAACTTACTTCTCTGTTATTGCATAAAGTACAAAACACATTAGAGTCACCAAATTCGATAAATGTGCCAACATTATGGGACTAAAAATCCTGTTTAATAGCACAAACTGTCTGAAAATAAATTTAAAAACTTGCAATATTTTCTTAATTGTCATATTTTATTGAATTTACTCTAACAAGAAGTTATGATGATTTACGTGTAGTTTTATTAAATAATCACACTGAGTTGGATTTAGATTCTGTTCAACACACTGATTAATAGATATTTTAATATTTTTATTGAATAACTTAAATTGTATCCATAATAACATGACCATAATCAGAATAAGAAAATCACTACCAATAGCTGATATTGCCCCAAAACAAAATGCAATATCATTCATTATAGCAAACAACCAAAATGGCAAAAATTCCGGTTTATGTATAACAAAACAAACCATACCAGTACCCATAATTTGCATAATTACAACAAAACCAATTATAGAAATTGCATAACAATTAAAGTATCTCATCAATTTCGAACATATATTCAATACAAAAAAACATTGATTTTGAAATTTTTCAGAATATTTCGAATTTTCAATTGGCCAATAATTATCCATATTTTCAAGATAGATTTGTAGTTGTTTTCTCTTTAAAACAATACCAATAATCTTAACAATGACCTAAAATTTTTTCGAAATAAAATCAATATTATTGTTCAATATAAAAATATTTACTTCGACGTATATTAGGATGGTTGTTGTAAATGAGACAACATTAATTAATGTTAAATCATCATAGAAATATCCGGCAATTGCTAAAATCAAAATGAATAATGTAAAAATACAATTTATTATAAATAAAATTGGTCGTGATTTTAATGGACTTATGCCACCGTATTCTAAAGACAATAATGTAATTTTCACTAATTTGTCGTAATAATTGATCTTTACCATTGTTATCGGTTGATTTAATAAAACTGAAACTTTCACCGAATATTCACTGAGCTTTTATAATAACAGGATGAATAATTTACAAGAACTGTTAGTAGAGGGTGGAGTTGAAGATTCGAATAGACGAATTGTAAATTTGTTTGTCTAATAATGGATTATAACCAAATCAATAAGTCGAGGGTAATAATAAATATTTTATATTGTAGAATTTAAGTATTTCCGAATAATAATTTTCATATTTTTTATATATAGAGACGATAATGACCTATAATTGTCATACATCCAATGACCAAATTAATAGATGGACAGGAAATGTCTCTATATTTTTTGTATTATTTAGGAAATTCCTATTTACCTACATGTAATCGCAAACCAGGTATTTTACATGAATAATTTGAAGGGAACCACAGAAATAATAGCATCACCTTGCCGAAAGACTATCTACTAATTATTTTTTAAATGACGACCATGTACGGCAGCAGGACTCATTATTTCATGATTATTCGAAAAATTGACTTCATGAAGTAGTTGCTGGTTTGCAAATTAATTTATTTTGATGTAATTTTGATGGTCAATCTATTTTTTTCTTTACTTATTTTTCTCTTTCTATTATACATCTTAAACCTTGGGTGATTCCTTTCTGTATTTTTTTTTCTCCTTCAATATTAATTAAACACATATTGTGGGATTTTTGCTTGTTTAGTGCGTTTAATTTGTTTTCATGCTTTAATTTTTCTAACAATAAGTTATATAATTCACGTATAATTGCTTACTAATCGATCTTATGAGACGTGTATTTTTTGCAGGGACAAAATTGAACATCAGGGAAAAATTGCAATGATAACATTTACGGGGTATTTTTGACCCTAGGGACCGCTGTTTAAATGTAACCACCAGGTCATTACACTAAATTATTCAGTCCCTTGTAAAGGTCTGACGCAAAGTGCTTATCAATAGATAGAAATAAGGGAAAAAATTACATAAGAGGAATGAAGGGCCAGTAGAATCTGCAACTTTGTGATGGAAATCGGTCAAATTCACAATAAAAAAAACCTATTTGCACAAAATCTTTATTATTTCAATATTTAAATGTCAGATAGTTAATTCGAGTAAAATCAAATCATACAATACAAGCTGTATCTTTGATAATGTCGTCAATTTTTCCTTTAAAAATTCTGAAATTTATTTGATTCAGGTCGAGGCCTTTATAAAGAAAAACTGGCATTTTATCAGCAAAAATCCATAAATTCCGTTCCGAATCAATCTAAAAAATTCAAAACAAATCAATTGAAATTCGTTAAAATCTATGATTGCTTAGTAAGTACTCGTAATTCATTTGTAAAGATCAGTTCTTCGTTATCATGAACTACCAAAAGGACATTTTCTGGGTTTAATGGTTTCTTTGAGTTCCAACAAGCAAAACCATCACGATTCAATTGGGTTAAAAATAAAATATTTGTTTTCTCATCAAATACAGAAGTTGAAGATTGAGTTAAATCACCACGATCACCTTCAAACTGATGAAGAGAAATTTTTACTATTTACCTAGATTTTTTTAAAAAAATTCAAGATTCAAAAACTGACCTTATACAAGTGGTAAGAGTGTGGATCAAGTGCTAATGTTTTATTCTGTAAAATTTGTGTTGGAACTGAAAATTCTCGTGTACTTGATAATGAATGAAAATATAATGTACGATATCTGAAACAGTTATTATTTATAATTGAAAATTTGTGGTTAAATATTAAGGAAAAGATACTCTGAATCTGGTATTTTTGGTCCTATGGCGACACCAAAAATTCCATCAGGCCATTGAAAATTAACACCGCCCACATTAAAATCACCTTTCAATGGATCTAAATAGAAATAATTATGTTTGATACGCCATGAATCATTCGTAGACCATGAATATACAACAAGACCAAAAGCACCAACATCTGGAATATAGGCGAAAGCTTTCTCACAATTATCCGAATCCACATCAACTGCCTATCAAAAATAAAATCCATTATTTTCTATAAACGGGTAGGTTTCAATTAAAAAAAACAAAAAACATTACAATATTTGCAAAGAACGAGTCATTCTTGAAGTCGGATGATTTCAATTCGTATCGTCGTAATAATTGATCAGTTTTCAAATCGAAAATTACTAAAGCAGGTGGTGAAATTCGTTTTGGATTGTGTTGAATTTCATCAAGACCAGTATCCATCACCCAGAGACGATCACATGAATCGACTTTAACACGAAATGTTGATACAATATGATTATCGGCTGGTTTTTCATCGTTTTTCGGTAATTTATTTGCTTTCCAATCAGGATATGGTGTAAGAATTGGTGATTTGTTGTCAGTATTTAAAGGAATATAGTTGAGTGTTGCTGCTACCCCTGTTTTCCACCTGTAATCGATCAGAGGGGAAAAGTTTCTAAAAACTACCAATAATATACAAAGTTGCAATACCTGATAGTAAAGCTATAATTTTTATAATTATCAGATATCTGTCGTTTTGTTTCCAACTGATTGCGAGATTTATTAGTTGGAATATTTAAATTGTATTGATTTAAATTAAAAAAAAATACAAGGTTACCTTCATTATGTCTTAAGCTTTATTTTATATGAAGTTGCAAATCATTTTATTGGACAGCAAAAAGTAATAAAAACAACGAAATTGTTAATAAAAAATTGATAAAACCTTACCTTGGTATTGTTACAAATAATTTATCCTTCCAAATATCAATACCTAATGGTAGATTATTTTCAGGAATATAATCACGATTTTTAATTGCTGTTTCACGAATGTCCGAATTTGGCCAATTGAAATTGACTTGTTTCCATGTAAAAGCTGCTTGGAGATGTTTCGGTGTAGCATTAACAACAATTTGTATTGTTGTTAATGTGAATATTATTATTAATGTCCACATTGTATGTGTTTGTTTGGTTGTTGGTTTATATTAAAATCATAGCAGAAATTTATGATTGAGAGACTTTAGAATGTTTTCATTCTCCCACTAGATATTGGCCTCGAACTTCAATGATATCAAGTTTGAAAAGGATTGTAACTAATAATGAATATTAAAAAAAAGACGTTTCAGGAATTTTCAATTTTAAATTTATTTAACTATCTATTTTCTGTGAAGTAACTATATGTACCATAAAAAGTGATAAGAGTTACTATACACGCTTCCTGCAAGCCGCTTGAAAGTATACGAAAACCGTGTGGATAACTTCGGCCAGTTGATTCGTACCGTTTCTCTCTGACTGCCGGAACGTGAGCAGTAACCCTAAGATTTACACTCTATTTAAAAGCTACTAGTGGTTTTTTGTTAACTGTATTTAATTCCTTCTGCTCTTGTAATACTATTCTATTCTTATATTGTGCGGTATTATTGAACTTTATCTTTCAGTTTTAATTAGGCTACAAGTCTAATCTCTACAACATTTCTACTTGATCTAGGTTTTAAATTCGACATACTTTTGATTCTAAAATTTGATTTATTCAGTATTTTCAATGTCAATTTCATTGGTGGTTGTTGAAGAATTCGACCGAAAACTATCTTCATTTTCAATTTCTTCAATTTTATTGGAATCCTTTCGGCTAAATTTGTACCTCATTACAATTATCTCCATTAATAATAATAAAATAGCAAAAGCTATTCCAGCTCCAAAGAATAAAAATGCCGGATAACAATCAATCATACCGACACTATCAAAATTACTACCTCCTGAATGGCAAGCTGGCTTTTTCGTATAAATCCGTTGAAGTTCTCGTTGACGTATTCCATATTCGTCAATTTTTTTCATGCTGTTATTACAAAAAAGAATAAAAAAATAAACGGTTACTGGAAATTTAGCTTGTATTACCCGACTTTTAAGATTTCTTTATATGGTGAATTTTTCTGTGCAGTAATCCATGGTGGTAGAACATTCATATATTCTACCTCTTGCAAGGAGCATTTTTCACTTTCTCGAAAAAGATCACCAACCACTTTATATCCTCGACCTAATTCCACGTAAAATGCGAAAAAACCTTGCTGTACACGACGGACACCTTCTTCAATTGTGATAAAATTGGCCCTTTGGAGCGACTTTTTGTTCGTAAATTGCTCGACGAGTCGGGTCTGTAGCTGTCTACAATTACAATATATCCTTATTATTTTAATTACAGAAAAAAATAATTTCTAGAATAACACACTTCGAAATAATAATGAGCATAAACAATATCTTCAACCCCTACTTTAATTCGCGAATGTAATAAATCCTCTAAAGTCCGTATTGAATCAGTTGTTGATTGAAGCAATGCAACAATATTTGCTGAATACGATGTATACATAAACATTAGCACAACAAGTGTAACTATTGTTGCAATTCGGCCAGCATAGCTTTTCGGTTCAAATTCACTGCCTTGTTGACTAATTGCACCGATTTCCATTGTGGCAACTTCAAAAATATCCGCTCGTAGACTGTTATGTTGTTCTTCGATTTTTTTACGAAATTCCGGCTCTTTCCATTCCCAATATGTTATTATATATGAACAAATTATTATTACAATTACCATAATAAAACTACAATGCCATACAGTTGCATCAAATGGTAATGTAAATACATTTGTTACATAAGATAATGGTGGTGCACGCAACATAAATTTTATATATGTTGGTGTTGTCATTGCAATATAATCAACTAATAATAAACGTTCTATTAAGAAAAACATTGGTGTTGCACCAATATCACTGATTCCACGATGCAAATCACCCACCATACCCGAATATTCGCCGGTTGTTTCATTTTTATAGCCCCATGTACGTTGCAGAATAAATTCTTTTGTAGCATTCATTGAATCAAGTAAATGATTAATTAAGACATAATTAACCTTTGATACAGAATCGATAT
>JAZBHA010000910.1:9606-23448 GCA_037464855.1 Iselma pallidipennis | reverse complement strand
TCTGATATAAATTTAGTATGTATAGGTGGATTCATGTATTTTTAGTTCCTCTTCAGCGTTTTTATTAGTTAAAATTATCACAAGAGAACAAGAAAATTCTTCTATGAATTTTTATTTACTAATTGTAAGTAAAAAGACTTCTGTTTTTTTCTGATAATTTTAACACATTAAAAACTATGATGGAGTACAAAAACAAAAAAAGCGTTTTTATTATTAATTCAATTAAAAAACTCAACCCATAATTTTTCCTTGTGTTTTCTTGATAATTTTTTTAATTCGTTCGTTTTTCGTTTATTTCTAATGTTATTTATTTATTTATCCATAATTAAAAATTTTTCTTTTATTTTAAAATTAATTTTCTGATACCTAAGTATAGGGAACGTGCAAAAAACTTTTCAAATTTTACAAATTCCACACGCCGCGCCAGTCGCGCGCAGAAATGGACGGTTTTTGCATTTACATATACACTCTTGCACGTCATTAATCCAGGCGTGTAGGAAATCACGCGCGATCGAAAACCGTTGCTCTTTAGGAACCACGTTCTGGCGTGTGCAATCTTTCACACGCTCTTCAGTGGACTTTGTACCCACGCTCTTAACCGCGTGATTTTACAAATGCCCGCTCTTTCGCGCGCGCAAAAGTGTCCGTGTGAAGACATTGCTAGCGTCCGCCCTATTCTAGCCTGTACAGTTTTTCACGCGGTTTGGCGCGCGTTCCTAGTCACGCGGTTCCGTGTGAATACAAATTTTTGGAGCATGTGACGGCGGCGCGCGCGCTGTAAAATCACGCGGTTAAGAGCGTGTGTGTGAAGTCCCCTAAAGTCTATGATCAATGCAGGTCTTTAAATACCGGTTTTTATGTATTAATCAATGAGTCAATTAGTGGTCGATAGTTTAAGATTAAATTTAAATTACACATTTTGAAAACGATCAAATTAATAAACAACCAATTTCGTAAAATTCACATTTATGGGTTATTTATTTATTGATTTGTTTATTTACAAGCGCATTATAGACACCTGAAGATAAAGCTATAATTTGTATCAGATATGTGTCGCTTTGTTTCAGTCTAATTGTGAGATTTATTAATTGGAATATTTAAATTAAACAGATACAACATGGTTACTTGCTACTTTCATTAGATTTTAACGGTAAATACTCGAAGCTTTGTTTTATACTACTATAAAATTGCAAATCATTTTACTGGACAGAAGAAAAGAAAAGTAAGAAAAAGGACGAAATTGTTGATAAAAAATTGATAAAACCTTACCTTGGTATTGTTACAAATAATTTACCCTACCAAATATGATTACATAATGGTAGATTATTTTCAGGAATATAATCACAATTTTTAATTGCTGTTTCATGAGCGTCCGAATTTGGCCAATTGAAATTGACTTGTTTCCATGTAAAAGCTTCTTGAAGGTGTTTCAGTGTGGAACTAACAACAATTTGTATTGTTATTGCGAATATTATTAATAATGTCCACAGTGTATGCAATTGTTTGTTGATTTGTATAAAAATCGTAGCAGAAATTTATGATTGAAAGACCTTAGATTGTTTTCGTTCTCACACTAGATACTGGTCTCGAAATACAACGATATCAAGTTTGAAAAAAATTGTAACCAATAACGAAAATTAAGGAAAAATATTTCAGGAAGTTTCAATAAATTCAAGAATTAAAACCAAATTTATTCAACTATTTATTTTCTGTGTAGGGACAGCACGATAAAAAGTGATAAGTGAAATCAAGGAAAAACTTGCTTTGTTTTATCAAATAATTCCTCAAGAGTTGCTATACACCCTCCGGCATTAGAAGTCCTTTGAATGAATTCTGACGCCGCTCGAAATTGTCCTGAAACTCCCTGCGAATAACTTCACCCAGTTCACCCGTACCGTTTCTCCGATTGTCGGAAGCTATGTAGTTGCCCTACGATTTACATTCTCTATAAAAGCTTTCATTTATTAGTGCTTTTTTGTTAAAAAGGTAATTAAATGCAAGTCTCTTTCTGCTCTTGTAATGCTGCTCTATTCTTATACGTTACAGTGCTTTATTATTGATCTTTATCTTTTAGTTTTAATTAGGCTACAAGTCTAATCTCTACAACACTTCTACTTGATCTAGGTTTTAAATTCGACATACTTTTATTTCTAAAATTTGATTTATTCAGTATTTTCAATGTCAATTTCATTGGTTGTTGTTGAAGAATTCGATCGAAAACTGTCTTCATTTTCAATTTCTTCAATTTTATTGGAATCCTTTCGGCTCAATTTGTACCTCATTACAATTATCTCCATTAATAATAATAAAATCGCGAAAACTGTTCCAGCTCCAAAGAATACAAAAGCCGAATAACAATCAACCATACCGACACTATCAAAATTACTACCTCCTGAATGGCAAACTGGCTTTTTCGTATAAATCCGTTGAAGTTCTCGTTGACGTATTCCATATTCGTCAATTTTTTTCATGCTGTTATTACAAAAAGAATTAAAAAATCAACGATTACTCTAAATTAGCTTGCAATACCCGACTTTTAGGATTTCTTTATATGGTGAATTTTTCTGTGCAGTAATCCATGGTGGAATTAAATTCATAAATTCTATCTCTTGCAAGGAGCATTTTTCACTTTCACGAAAAATATCACCAACTACCTTATATCCTCTGCCTAATTCCACGTAAAATGCGAAAAAACCTTGCTGTACACGACGGACACCTTCATCAATTGTGATAAAATTGGGTTTTTGGCCCTTTGGAGCGACTTTTTGTTCGTAAATGGCTCGACGAGTCGGGTCTGTAGCTGTCTACAATTACAATATATCCTTATTATTTTAATTACAGAAAAATAATGATTTCTAAAATAACACACCTTGAAATAATAATGAGCATAAACAATATCTTCAACTCCTACTTTAATTCGTGAATTTAATAAATCATCTAAAGTCCGTATTGAATCACTTGTTGATTGAAGCAATGCAACAATATTTGCTGAATACGATGTATACATAAACATTAATACAACAAGTGTAAATATTGTTGCAATTCGGCCAGCATTGCTTTTCGGCTCAAATTCACTGCCTTGTTGACTAATTGCACCGATTTCCATTGTCGCAACTTCAAAAATATCCGCTCGTAGACTGTTATGTTCTTCTTCGATTTTTTTACGAAATTCCGGTTCTTTCCATTCCCAATACGTTATAATATATAAACAAATTAATATTACAATTACCATAATAAAACTACAATGCCATACAGTTGCATCAAATGGTAATGTAAATATATTTGTTACATAGGATAATGGTGGTGCACGCAACATAAATTTTATATATGTTGGTGTTGTCATTGCAATATAATCAACTAATGATAAACGTTCTATTAAGAAAAACATCGGTGTTGCACCAATATCACTGATTCCACGATGCAAATCACCCACAATACCCGAATATTGACCAGTTGTTTCATTTTTATAGCCCCATGTACGTTGTAGAATAAATTCTTTTGTAGCATTCATTGAATCAAGTAAATGATTAATTAAGACATAATTAACCTTTGATATGGAATCGATATGGCGGTATCTGGAAAGTTTGAATCAATTTATTTGAAAATTACCCTGCACTAATTGCGTTTTTTTGCTTCAACAGGTAACTTTAAATTGACTTTAACTCGTAAAGTCACAGTCCATAGCTCCATCCGAATGTATTTTTAACACGCAATTGACTTAGATTGTAACATTTCGAGTTAAAGTTACTTTAAAGTTGGGCCAAGAAAGAATAAATTTCAAAATAAAATACTAGTCCATGATGAGAAACTAAAATTAAGTTCAAATTGCACTTTGGTACATAACTTTATCCAATCAAATCGTTCAATTTTCTAAATAACACCCAATCACAAATCGGATGAATTGCACAAATGCAGATTGCCGCTGTTATTACATTGTCATTGGTTGTGGTTTAAAAAGTTATACAATATGATTGGGTACAATTTTTAGGTGTAAATAATCCTTCTTATTAATTTTCACTTAAAAATCTGTACCTGCAATCCCGGAGATGATTTAAAGAATTCATGTCTGTTAGAACATACGAACTGACGACTTTATAACCCATCAAATTTGAACGATTCCTTGATATACTTAATGGATTAAAATGAATAAATCTCTCCTGTTTCGTCCATAAAGCGATAAGATTTTCAATAAATTCCGCCGATGTTTTATTCAATTTATAAATCGCTTTAATTTCGTAAGAACTGATAGGAGATTGTTGTTGTTGACTGATTAAAAAAAATTTACTACCAACTCTGGGCGAAAACTCAGCAATCTTCACTGCATTGTTATTATTATTATTATTACTATTGATAATTATCCAAGTAAATGGTACATCGAAAAGTTTCAAATTTTCAGCCTGAAATTAACACAGTTTTCAATAATTTCTCTTTAAAGAGGACAGATCTTTACTTGTCGTAGAATTTCTCGTGCATTCTGACATTCTAAATCCAGCAAAAAAAATTGACGATGCTTATGAATTGGTGGTATATTTAGATTTTTAATAAAATTCGTTGAAGCTACATGGTATTGTGATGATAAATTTTTCATCAACATTAATGAATTTTCTGAAAATTATCTTTCTTTTTTCTTCAATTTTATTTTAATAAATTACATATTTACCCTTATCCCAACATAAAAATGAATAAATTCTGATTGGCGACTTTTCTAATTTTAAAAAATCGTTCAATACTGTAAGAGTTTCAATTTTTGTCTGTTCTTCATGGGAAAATTTACAAATTATCAATAACGACAATATGACTGGTTGTAGTAACATCGTTACAGTGAAAGTCTATGATCAATGCTGGTCTTTAAATATGGCTTTTATGTATTTACCAATGACTTAATTAGGGGTTGATAGTTTAGGAATAAATCTAAATTACACATTTGGAAACGACCAAATTAATAAATAAGCAATTTCGTAAAGTTCACATTTATGGGTTATTTATTTATTTATTTATTTGTTCATTAACAAGTGCATTATTAGACACCTGAAAATAAAGCTATAATTTCACTAGATTTTAACGTTAAATACTCGAATCTTTATTTGATATGAAATTGCAAATGGTTTTATTGGACAACCAAACAGAAAAGCAAGGAAAATGACGAATTGTATTGTTATTGCAAATATTATCAGTAATCTTCAGAGTGTACGCGTTTGTTTGTTGATTTGTATAAAATCGCAACAGAAATTTATGATTGAAAGACCTTAGGATGTTTTCGATCTCACACTAGATGCTGGTCTCGAACTTCAATGATATCAAATTTGAAAAAAATTGTAACCAATAACGAAAATTGAGGAAAAATGTTTCAGGAAATTTCAATAAATTCAAGAATTAAAAGCAAATTTATTCAACTACTTATTTTCTGTGTAGGGACAGCACGATAAAAAGTGATAAGTGAAATCAATGAAAAACTTGTTTTGTTTTATCAAATAATTCCTCAAGAGTTGCTATACTCCCTCCGGCATTTGAAGTCCTTTAAATGAACTCTGACGCCGTTCAAAATTGTCCTGAAACCCTCTGCGAATAACTTCGGCCAGTTCATCAGTACCGTTTCTCCGATTGCCGGAAGGTATGTAGTAGCCCTAAGATTTACATAATCTATAAAAGCTATTTTCATTTATTAGTCCTTTCCTTTTGTTAAAAAAGTAATTATTATAAATGCAAGTGTCTTTCTGCCCTTGTTGTGCTATTCTATTCTTATATCGTGCTTTATTATTGAATTTTATTTTTTTTGTTTTAACCAATTGTGAGCTATATAGAAGTCTAATCTCTACAACACTTTCACATGATCTATGTTTTAGATTCGATATAATTCTATTTCTAAAATTTGATTTATTCAGTATTTTCAATGTCAATTTCATTGGTTGTTGTTGAAGAATTCGATCGAAAACTGTCTTCATTTTCAATTTCTTCAATTCTATTGGGATCCTTTCGGCTCAATTTGTATTTCATAACAATAATCTCCATTAATAATAATAAAATAGCAAAAGCCACTCCAACTCCAAAGAATAAAAATGCCGAATAACAATCAATCATACCGACACTATCAAAATTACTAACTCCTGAATGACAAGCTGGTTTTTTAGTATAAATCCGTTGAAGTTCTCGTTGACGTATTCCAGATTCGTCAATTTTTTCCATGCTATTATTACAAAAAAAAAAAAAAGAAAATAGAAAGAACTTTTACGGGAAAATAACTTGCAATACCCGACTTTTAAGATTTCCTTATATGGTGAATTTTTCTGTGCAGTAATCCATGGTGGAATTAAGTTAATAAATTCTATTTCTTTCAAGGAGCATTTTTCACTTTCTTGAAAAATATCACCAACTACCTTATAACCTCTACCTAATTCCACATGAAATCCGAAAAATCCCTGCTGTACACGACGGATACCTTCATCAATTGTGATAAAATTGGGTTTTTGACCTTTCGGAGCGACTTTTTGCTCGTAAATGGCTCGACGAGTCGGTTCTTGAGCTGCCTACAATTATATCCTCATTATTATAATTATCGAAAGAGTTGGAATCATTTCTATTTAAAATAACGCACTTTGAAATAATAATGAGCATAAACAATATCTTCAACTCCTAGTTTAATTCGTGAATTTAATAAGTCATCTAAAGTCTGTATAGAATCAGTTGTGGATTGAAGCAATGCAACAATATTTGCTGAATACGATGTATACATAAACATTAATACAACAAGTGTAAATATTGTTGCAATTCGGCCAGCATTGCTTTTCGGCTCAAATTCACTGCCTTGTTGACTAATTGCACCGATTTCCATTGTGGCAACTTCAAAAATATCAGCTCGTAGACTGTTATGTTCCTGTTCGATTTTTTTACGAAATTCCGGTTCTTTCCATTCCCAATATGTTATTATATATAAACAAATTAATATTACAACTACCATAATAAAACTACAATGCCATACAGTTGTATCAAATGGTAATGTAAATATATTTGTTACATAAGATAATGGTGGAGCACGAAATAAAAATTTCATATATGTTGGTGTTGTCATTGCAATAAAATCAATTAATAAGAGACGTTCAATTGAGAAAAACATGGGTGTTGCACCAATATCACTGATTCCACGATCCAAATCACCCACAATACCCGAATATTGACCGGTTGTTTCATTTTTATAGCCCCATGTAGGTTGTATAATAAACTCTCTTGTAGCATTTATTGAATCAAGTAAATGATTAATTAAGACATAATTAACCTTCGATATAGAATCGATATGAGGGTTTCTGAAAAGTTTAAATCAATTTATTTTAGAAAAAAAAACCTACATGCTTGCAATTGGCTTATAGTTAGAGTGTGATTTTTCAAGTTAAAGTAACTTTAAAGTTGATTTTGAAACTGGTCCAAAGAAAGAATTTATAAATAAAATACTCATCCATTATAATAAAGTAACTTCATTCGATCAAATCGTTTAGGTTTTCTAAATAACACCCAATTATTTAAATCGCCCAATCATTAGAAAATTATGTTTTGGTGGAAATAGTCGCTTTTATCAATTTTCTCTTGAAAGTTTGTACAGATAATTACCTGTAATCCCAAAGATGATTTAAAGAATCCATGTCTGTTAGAACATACGAATTGATAACTTTATAACCCATTAAGTTTGAACGATTTTTTGGTATAATTAACTCATTGAAATGCATAAATCTCTCCTGTTTCGTCCACAAAGCGATAGGATTTTCAATACATTCCGATGATGTTTTATTTAATTTATAAATCGCCTTGATTTCGTAAGAACTGGTAGGAGAGTGTTGTTGTTGATTGATTAAAAAAAATTTACTACCAACTCTGGGTGAAAACCCAGCAATTTTTTCTGCACTGTTATTATTATTATTATTATTGTTACTATTGAGAATTATCCAAGTAAATGGTGCATCGAAAAGTTTCAAATTTTCAGCCTGAAATTTACACACTTTTCAAAAATTTCTAGTTAAAAAAGACACATTTTTACTTGTCGTAAAATTTCTCGTGCATTTGGACATTCTAAATCCAGCAAGAAGAATTGACGGTGCTTAGAAAATTTTGGTATATTTAGATTTTTTGTGAACTTTGTTGAAGCTACATGGTATTGTGATGATAGATTTTTCATCAATATCAATGAATTTTCTGAAAATTGTCCTTTTGTTCGATAATTCTATTTTGATAAATTAAAGATTTACCTTTATCCCAACATAAAAATGAATAAATTCTGATTGGCGACTTTTCTAATTTCAAAAAATCGTTCAATATTGTAATAGTTTCGATTTTTGTCTGTTCTTCATGGGAAAATTTACAAATTATCAATAACGACAATATGACTGGTTGTAGCAACATCGTTATAGTGAAAGTCTATGATCAATACAGGTCTTTAAATACCGGCTTTTATGTATTATTCAATGACTTAATTAGTGGTTGATAGTCTACGATTAAATCTAAAAACCGGTTGTTATGGTTTTCGTTTAATTATACGTTTTGAAAACCATCAAATTAATAAATAAGCAATTTCGTGGAATTCACAATTAGGTAAATGTTATTTATTTATTTACAAATGCATTATGAGACACCTGATAGTAAAGCTATAGTTTTTACAATTATCAGATATGTGTCGTTTTGTTTCAAATTGATTGTGAGATTTATTAGTTTGAATATTTAAATTTCATTGATTTAAATTAAACGGACACAACATGGCCACCTTCACTAGCTTTTAACGTTAAATGCTCGAAGCTTTGTTTTATATGAAATTGCAAATCATTTTACAGGACAGCAAAATAGAAAAGTAAGAAAAACGACGAATTGTATTGTTATTGCAAATATTATCAGTAATCTTCATAGTGTACGCGTTTGTTTGTTGGTTTATATTAAAATCGTAGCAAAAATTATTGATTGAAATATCCTCGAATGTTTTCGTTCTCACACTAGATCTTGGGCTCGAACTTCAATGATATCAAGCTCGAAAAGAATTGTAACCAATAATGAAAATTAAGGAAAAATATTTCAGGAATTTTCAGTAAATTCAAGAATTAAAAGCTTTATTTGACTACTTATTTTCTGTGTAGTAACTATAGGTACTATAAAAAGTGGTAAGTGGAATTGACGAAAAACTTGCTTTGTTTTATTTATTATTGCCTTAAGAGTTGCTGCGGCAAGCCTTTCGAATGATTTTGGCCGCCAGTCGAAATGGTCCTGAAGTCCTCTGCGGATAACTTCGGTCAGTTCATCCGTACCGATTTTCCGATTGACGGAACCTATGTAGTAGCCCTAAGATTTACATTCTCTATAAAAGCTGCTTTCATTTACTTATTAGCCATTTTTTTCGTTAAAGAGCTAATTAAATGCAAGTCTCTTTCCGCTCTTGTTATGCTATCCTATTCTTATATCGTGCTTTATTATTACATTTAATTTTTTGTTTTAACTGATTGTGAGCTAAAAGTCTGATTCCTACAACACTTTTACATGATCTAGGTTTTATTATTAGATTCTAAATTGTTCTAAATATTTCTAAAATTTTATCTCTTTACTCTTTAGTATTTTCAATGTCAATTTCATTGGTGATTGTTGAAGAGTTCGACCGAAAACTGTCTTCATTTTCAGTTTCTTCAATTTTATTGTAATCCTTTCGGCTCAATTTGTACCTCATTACAATTATCTCCATTAATAATAATAATATAGCAAAAGCTATTCCAGCTCCAAAGAATAAAAATGCCGAATAACAATCAATCATACCCACACTATCAAAATTACTAACACCTGAATGGCAAACTGGCTTTTTTGTATAAATCCGTTGAACTTCTCGGTGACGTATTCCAGATTCGTGTATTTTTTGCATGATATTATTACAAAAAAGAAAAAAAAACAAAAATAGAAAAACAGAACATTTATTGGAGACTGACTTGCAATACCCGACATTGATGATTTTTTTATATGGTGAATTTTTCTGTGCCGAAAGCCATGGTGGAATTGATTTAATAAATTCTATTTCTTGCAAGGAGCATTTTTCACTCTCTTGAAAAATATCACCAACTACCTTATAACCTCTACCTAATTCCACATGAAATGCGAAAAAACCCTGCTGTACACGACGGACACCTTCTTCAATTGTGATAAAATTGGGTTTTTGGCCCTCCGGAGCGACTTTCTGTTCGTAAATGGCTCGCTGAGTCGGTTATTTAGCTGTCTACAATTATATTCTTATTATTATTATTATAGAGAAATAATAATTTTTGAAATAACACACTTCGAAAAAATAATGAGCATAAACAATATCTTCAACTCCTGCTTTAATTCGTGAATTTAATAAGTCATCTAAAGTCCGTATTGAATCAGTTGTGGATTGAAGCAATGCAACAATATTTGCTGAATACGATGTATACATAAACATTAATACAACAAGTGTAAATATTGTTGCAATTCGGCCAGCATAGCTTTTCGGCCCAAATTCACTGCCTTGTTGACTAATTGCACCGATTTCCATTGTGGCAACTTCAAAAATATCCGGTCGTAGACTATTAGGTATGTTGTTCTTCGATTTTTTTACGAAATTCTGGATCTTTCCATTCCCAATATGTTATTATATATAAACAAATTAATATTACAACTACCATAATAAAATTACAATGCCATACAGTTGCATCAAATGGTAATGTAAATACATTTTTTACATAAGATAATGGTGGTGCACGCAATATAAATTTTGTATATGTTGGGTTTGTCATTGCAATATAATCAACTAATAATAAACGTTCTATTAAGAAAAACATAGGTGTTGCACCAATATCACTGATTCCACGATGCAAATCACCCGCCATGCCCGAATATTCGCCGGTTGTTTCATTTTTATAGCCCCATGTACGTTGTAGAATAAATTCTTTTGTAGCATTCATTGAATCAAGTAAATGATTAATTAAGACATAATTAACCTTTGATACAGAATCGATATGACGGTATCTGGAAAGTTTGAATCAATTTATTTGAAAATTACCCTGCACTCGTTGCATTTTTTGCTTCAACAGGTAATTTTAAATTGACTTTAACTTGTAAAA
Source organism: Iselma pallidipennis (assembly GCA_037464855.1). Taxonomy (NCBI): domain Eukaryota; kingdom Metazoa; phylum Arthropoda; class Insecta; order Coleoptera; family Meloidae; genus Iselma; species Iselma pallidipennis. Next base: position 12,358 of record JAZBHA010000910.1, on the reverse strand, counting down.
TCTGTACCTGCAATCCTGAAGATGATTTAAAGAATCCATGTCTGTTAGAACATACGAACTGACGACTTTATAACCCATCAAATTTGAACGATTCCTTGATATACTTAATGGATTAAAATGAATAAGTCTCTCCTGTTTCGTCCATAAAGCGATAGGATTTTCAATAAATTTCGCCGATGCTTTATTCAATTTATAAATGGCTCTGATTTCGTAAGAACTAGTAGGAGATTGTTGTTGTTGATTGATTAAAAAAAATTTACTACCAACTCTGGGTGAAAATTCAGCAATCTTCACTGCATTGTTATTATTATTATTATTATTATTACTATTGATAATTATCCAAGTAAATGGTGCATCGAAAAGTTTCGGATTTTCAGCCTGAAATTGACACTGTTTTCAATAATTTCTCGTTAAAGAAGACACATTTTTACTTGTAATATTTCTAGTGTATTCTGACATTCTAAATCCAGCAAAAAAAATTGACGGTGCCTATAAATTGTTGGTATATTTAAATTTTTTGCAAACTTTGTTGAAGCTACATGGTATTGTGATGATAAATTTTTTATCAATGTTAATGGATTTCCTAAAAATTATCCTTTTTTCGATAATTCTATTTTAATAAATTACAAATTTACCTTTATCCCAACATAAAAATGAATAAATTCTCATTGGTAATTTTTCCAATTTGAAAAAATCGTTCAATACTGTAATAGTTTCGATTTTTGTCTGTTCTTCATGGGAAAATTTACAAATTATCAATAACGACAATATGACTGGCTGTAGCAACATCGTTACAGTGAAAGTCTATGATCAATGCAGATCTTTAAATATGGCTTTTATGTATTAATCAATGAGTTAATTGGTGGTTGATACTTTACAATTAAATCTATAATAAAAACCGGCTGCTATGGTTTTTGTTTAATTATATGTTTTGAGAACCATCAAATTAATAAATAAGCAATTTCGTGGAATTCACATTAATACGTTATTTATTTACTTATTTGTTTACAAATCTTCGCGGTTGTTTTCTTAGACAATTGGAAAAAACTTGTATTTTCTTTGAAAATCAATTCAAGCGTGAAATGAAATCCTTGAAAATTTGACCCTGATTTATCCTATCTCTTGTAATCAAAGACGTCAACTAATACACCAAAAAAAGAAACAAAATAGGAGGAATACTCTAGAAAACTATGGACATTTTTTATGAACATTTCCGACAAAAATTTAATCGTTTCCTGCATACTACCCTTTACAGCCTTGTTACGAAATTATTTGGGAAAAATACAAAATAACGGAAACATCAATTCATGGTTGTGGACGATGATAATAATTCTCTTTATCTACTGTAAAATAAATTTAAATATGATGAAATTCTAAAGGATCCATCGTTCTTTCAAAATCCTTTTATAATTCTAGTCTTGTCTGTCTGTTTATTTATGAAAAAAATTGGAAAAAAGAAAAGGAGAGATCGTGACACCAATTGATGAATTCAAAATATAGCTTCATCAAAGACCTGTAGACTTTGAAAAAAAAACATTACCACACCTGTTAAGAGTTCAGGGTCGTACCTATACCAGATTTACGCCATAATAGTGGGAGAAAAACAATCTCTTATTTATATATAACGCCAAAAACAAGTAAATATCAGTTCCACCAGATTTACATTTACTACCAGTTGACAAAATAAATTGTTGTTGTACAGTCAAGTATCAATAATAATGTGGATATTAGTTCTCCTATCGATTATCAGTGTAAACCAAGCACTTGTACAACCTGAAGAGATTTTTGCTTGGAAAGAATTATCCTTCGTATGGCCTAGTCCTGAAATCCGTGATAATGCCCTAAAATCTGGTGATTATATACCGGCGAATAACCTACCGTTGGGCTTAGACCGGTACAAGGATAAATTATTTGTGACAGTGCCAAGGTTTGTACCAAATCTCATTTTTATATATTTTTTTTGATTCCCACTGGTTTACCATGACAAAAAAAATATATGTATATTAAGTAATATTTTTCTCCTTGTAGATGGAAATCCGGTGTTGCTGCTTCTCTAGCTTACATCTCATTAAATCCTGTTAATAAAACAGGTTCTCTTATACCATATCCTGATTTAAAAGCTAATACTCTACCGAAAGATGATAAAGAAAAATTAGATGATAATCATATTATATCAACATTCCGTGTTAAAGTTGATGCTTGTGACCGTCTTTGGGTAATGGATACTGGTTTAGCTGATATTTTAGGTAGTCCCAAACAACATTCACCATCTGCAATTGTTGTCTTTGATCTCAAAACTGATAAATTGATACGTCGTTATAAATTGAAAGAAACTGATCTGAAAGAAGATTCATTTTTCGCTAATATTATCGTTGATGTTACACCGGATAAGTGTAATCAAGCTTTTGCTTATATGCCCGATCTAGGTGGTTATGGTATTGTTGTCTATTCATGGGCTGATAATGATTCGTGGCGTGTTAAACATAATTACTTCCATTTTGACCCATTAAAAGGTGACTTTAATGTTGGTGGAATTAATTTCCAATGGACCGATGGTGTTTTCGGCCTGGCATTAGGATCAATCCAAGAATCAGGGTATTTACTTGTGAATTTATTATAATTTCTTTCTAATCACTTAATACCAATTGCAGATATCGCACCCTATATTTCCATCCCTTAGCTAGTACACGAGAATTTTCAGTCTCTACAGAGATCTTAAGGAATAAAACACTAGCAACTGATCCACACACTT
>JAZBHA010000909.1:26716-37618 GCA_037464855.1 Iselma pallidipennis | reverse complement strand
AACTTTGTTTTCTTGTCTTCATTATAATAAAATATCCTTACGGGAGCGGTCATGCCCCCACTTCCCCTACCCTTGTATTTCTACAAGAACTCGTGGAGGAAATAGCCAAGATCTCGTATTTGAAAGTAGCGTTGAGTTACGTTTTTCAACTTCGTATTTTTAGCAGCTGTGAACAAATGTACCTTCTCTCTCTTATCATTTGGTGCCTTCACAAGTCATAATTAGTGTTTGGTAATACGAACGCGTACAAATACGAACCAATACGAGGAATATGTGAATACCCCTAATGTTTGCCAAATCTCTTATATCTATAGGTACATGTCAATGAGAAGTCGAGGTTTCTACATAATCAAGTGGAGGCACCGGGCCGGCCCCGCCGCCGGTACTTGAAGGCAATGTTTCCCTATGAACCCGTTCACACACACCGGCATTGCCGTCACCGGTGAGATGTTTATGGAATAGATGTTTCTTTAGTCATTACAAAAATCAAAGTGGTCAACGGTGACGGCAATGCAGGTGTGTGTGTGTGTGTGTGTGTGTTTGTGTGAAAAGTGTGATTCATGCCGTCGTCTGGTCCGGTGTATCTGAAAACGCCCTAATACAGGCTGTCACCATATTCATTGGTATTCAAAGTGTTTTCTTTTGTGCATACTCGATCTTATTAAAGTTGATCTTTAGTATCCAATTTTCGAGTATCTTTCTCTTCATAAGCGAAGGCTGCTCTCTTCGTAGATTCACATCAGAATACTGATTTTCGCACTTTTGTGCTGCTTGTTATACACATTTAATAATGATAACATAAAATAGTTGTTAATAATACTTAAACTCAGGGGCGGCGCTAGCCGGTAGGCAAGGTAAGCGTCGCATCGGGGCGCCCCTGACAATGGGGCGCCGTATGAAGCCTCATTTTGAAAATTAGAACAAAAATGTTGTTAGTGAAATGCCACAAAGTACAAATACCTATTCATTTTTGCACTAATTCACCTTTTTGCATTAGAAATTTATTATAAATACATTAATTCTGTTTTGTTTACCTCATATCAAAGATTATTCTCATATTAACAAATTATAGGGGCGCCCATTCAGAAGTTTGCAACGGGGCGCCACTCTTACTTGCTCCGCCCCTGCTTAAACTTGTATTTATTTAGAAAAATTGTCAACTTTTCACAACAAATTCGGAAAATACTTCCTATGTAGGTGTATGTTAATAATCGACTACGAGCACAAACAACCGAAATCCGATTCTGTCCCTGTTCGAAATTCTATTGAAACAATACAATTATCATAATAACAATGTAGAGAAATGTTGAAACAACAACAAATTAACATGCAATGTGTCATTCTTAATGATATATATTTTTCGCCCTTTCCAAAACAATTCCGATTTAGAATATCAGTTGAAATGTTGATTTTAACCATGTTTCGTATTCTAATTTTATCATTGTTGACGCTAATTAATATTTGCGATAATTTTAAAATTAATGAAAACAATAATTGTAATTTGAATAGAAAGAAATTCTGGAAATTGTCTAACTTATATTTTAATGAAACCACTTCAAAAACAATTGTAATTTTACAAGACAGTAATCATCAAGATGAAATCGATGAATTTATTAACGATATTACTAAAGAAATCTATAGATATTGTGTTAATTGTACGATCGAAATTCAAGAAGAATCCTTAAGAGATTCGAAAACTGTAAAGAAACGTTTACGCTGGAATAGTGTCGAAAGTCGAATAATAATTGGATGGAATGAAGATATTTTACAACAATTTTTAAACAAAAATGCGAACATTCTTATACCGAAAGCAAGATTTTTCTATATTATCATTTTATTGTTGTGTCCAGGAGATTTAAATGGAATTTTCGAAAGATTTTGGAAAAACTACAGCATTATCAATGTAATTGCTATATGTCCCTGTAATTCAGAATTAATATATAGTTATCATCCGTTCCATCGAATCAATTCAACAAATTGGGGTATTATACGGAATAATACATTCGATGCAATCGTAGAAAATACAGAAATAATTAAGAATTCTTTAGGGAATTTCAATGAAATACCATTGCCAGTATCAATTTTTGATCGCAATCCAACTGTTATCAGAAAATTACCAAAATCATTAGAAAAAGATCCGGCTTATTGTAATTTATCGAAAACCAAAGGTTATGGTGGTGTTGATGGTTATATTTTATTGGAATTATCGAATTTTTTCAATTTTCAAATTGATATTGTCGAATTACAAACAATTACCGATTTTGGGAGTGTTTTAGAAAATGGCACAATTACTGGCAGTTTAAATGATATAGCTACACAAAGGGCACAATTCAGTGCTAATGGACGATTTTTAACAAATTACGGTACTGATGATATTGAATTTACCGTACCATATACAACGGATTCGATCTGTTTTGTTGTACCGAAAGCTAAAATGATACCACAATGGAAACAATTATTTACATGTTTTCAAACATCTACATGGTTATCAATTTTCTCGATTTTATTAATTTGTAATTTATTTTGGTGCTGGTTGCGTTATAAACAAACAAATCTATCGAGAATCTTTTGGGAAATTTTCGCATATCTATTAGGTCTACCAATTCGATTTTCACCAAATTCTTATCAATTAATTTTCTTATCATGCTGTCTATTCTTCAATGTAATCATTTCCGGTATAGTTCAGGGATATTTCTTTAAAGCATTCACAACGAATAGTTTCTATCCGGATATAGATACTTTAGACGAATTGGAACAATCCCAATTACCAATTGCAACCAGTTTACATGTTTTTGATAATGATACAACGGAAATTATGATGAAATTAAAACAACGAATTGTCCGTCATCGCAATTCATTATCCCGAGTTGCATATCGTGGCAATTTAGCAACTATCGATCGTAAACGTGATACGAACATTTTTATACATTTAAAATATACCGATCAACATGGTATATCACGTTTACATATTGTCGATGAATGTTTAACAACATTTTTTATTGCTTTTATTGTACCGAATGGATCATCATTATTAACCGGTTTCAATAAAATCATTACACGATTAGTTGAAAGTGGATTGACAAACAAATGGTATTATGATGTGATTCATGGGATGGTATTGGATACAGTGATGAAGGCACATTCTAATAATCATGTTAATAATAATGGGCGTAACAATGAAAAGGCGTTCAATTTGGAACATATTCAAATAGCCTTTTATTTATTAGTTTTAGGTGAAATTGTTGCATTATTAGTGTTTTTATGTGAAATTATTCTATGGAAATATCGCAGTATTATTGTTACACACAATCAATTCCGAATTCCAATAGAATAGAAATCGTAATTTTTTTTGTTATGAATGATATTCCATTAATTATCCAGTGAATAATATAAAATACGATATTGTGTAACTGTACGGAAATTATTTCAATAGAATTCGTGTTTACAATAAATATCTTTGTTCAAATTTACAATAACCTTTGCAACATTCAATACTTCTGATCATTAATTTTGTACGTTCAGAAATTAATAAAAAATACAATTATATGAGAATCAATTAGCTGTTTTTTTTTTAATGAAAATTTAATTAAACTCCGAACTCAATAATGTTGATTCAACTTTCAAATTGAAGGATTATTTTGCTTTTTCAGTGGTAAATCTACTTTGATCCCTTTTTTGGTTTTGCTTTGATTGCCACTGGCTTTTTCTATTTACTTTTCAGGATTTCCACATACATATTTGATAAACCGTGATAAACTGTTTTGTTAATTAACTCTGACTAGAAAAAATACCAAACCTCTGACAGATATTTTGTTACTCTCGCCCTATCATAGATTTAACGAAAATCTTATCCAGCTTACATGACAATGTTTGTTCCACAACAGCAAGTTTTCCACGACACGCTAGTAAAAACAGGATCCTTTAATATTTAATAGTTCAGTTCTTTTCGTTAAGATATGTTTTTGTTGTCACTGATTTTGATTTGATGTAGCTTTTGTTTACTTTTCTAGAATCTTTCCAGTTTTTATCGTTCTGACGTGTCTGTTTCTTGTCGTCTTGTCTAATCTATCTTCAAGAGTAGTCAATTTTTTTTCTTGTAAATTTACCCTCATCCATCACTTCTATATCTTTACTGAAACGAACAATAAATATATGTTTTGTCTGAATTACTTTATACTTTTTCTCTAATCTGTAAGCTTTCAATAATTGCCTGAAAAATATTTAGCGTTTGATTGAGTTATTGAAACTTGGGAATGTAAATAAAATAAATATTGAAGCTTGTTAAATTGAGGTAATCAATTCAAATATAATTTGAATTTCTTTAATTTCGTCCCACGAACCGGAAAAGTGTAATTAAGAATTCTAACTGTTCGACAATTACGTCCGATTTAATTAATTTCGGTTCATTATAATTTCTATATAAAATATCGGGATTTTTATTTTAATTTCTTGTTCGCAAACTGTATACAATTTGATTTTGTGCATCTATTTTTAAAAATTCTGCGGTGATGTTATTAGTGTTGAATCAGCCGTATGAAATTGGTGGATGCGCCGGGATTAATCGACCGGTAATTCCTGTTTTCCTGTTACGAAAATGGTTATGATTGCGGCAACATGTTTTTACTCAAAAAATAAATAATCGATTATTTGTCTCTGTCTGTCTTATAAAAATAATGAAGCGCATTTTATTTATTTGGTAAATATTGTTACATTTATAAATAACAATTTCAAATACATCAATGGAGGAAAAAATTATCAGAACAATAGAGAGAGAGAGAGTAAAAATGCAAATTATTAATGGGCTCAATTTGAAAAACTTGCACTTTCACTCTATAAATTTATATAAACAGTCAACATCAACATGAACATAGATTTTTTACATTTATTTATTTATTAATTAAGTTATTTATTATCAAAAAATACGTCGATATATTAATTATTTTACAGTATATTTTTTTTAACATTCATTCATAATTCACTGGTGATTGTTCCATTGCCCCCCGTCCTGAAAACGAAAAAATTAAAAACTAATGACCGAAAATAAAAGCCAATAAAATCAAAGAGTTCAAACAACAAAAAAGAATAAAGTAAAGACACGAACATCACAGGGTTATACACGTATTGTTAGTTGGTAAAAGATTAAAATTAGTTAATTAATTGATTAGAAGTATCACAATGCATGTTTCAAAGAATGTTTCATACGTACGTCGTTGTATGTATTTCAGATGGTGGTGGTGGTGGTGCCCATTTCGCTAAGATTTTATGTTTGAATAATTGACCAAATGTTGAACGGAACATTCTATTCATACAACAATACAATATAAAATTAATTGCACCATTAATTAATGCTAATATATCCATAAATTCACCATAATGTTGATAACATTTGATAAATAGATTCTTGCCTTTAATACCAATCAAAAATGAAAATATACCCTGTGGAAATTCGGTAACAAGAAATAAAAATAGGACAGCAATTAGCATTTTCGTTGTACGATCAGCACGACGTTCAGCTTTTGTTGGTTTTCTTCGAATATTTTTCCCATTTGTTGTTGTTGTTGTTGTTTTTGTTGTAGTTGTTTGTGTTGTTGTTGTTGTTGCTGTTAATGGATAAGCATCATAACTACGTAACACCTGTTTACGTTTTTTCGCTTTAAATAATGTACGTATTAACCATAAACTTATTATTGTTAGTATAAAACATGGTAATAATTTAATAAAAACAGCGTACACCCAAAAATTGGCTTTCAATAAATTATTATCACGTTTAAATACATCACTTAAATCGATATGATATAATGTGTAAATTATATTATTTTCAAGTATCTTTTGGGAACGTATTGTAAATTGGGTATACAATGGTACACATAACACTATCGGTATCGTATAACTAAGGAATAGAGCTAATGTACAACGACGTTCTGAACATAATATGTGATTCCTTTCTGGATATCTGGAATCAAAAAAAAAATACAGAAACAAATTAAACAATCATTAATAATAAATAAATAAATATGTACGAACAGGTATTATTGATTCTTTTTACGTCTTTAATATCTTAAAGTCGTTAAAAACTTAAATACAAAATTTCGTGTTTATCATAAAGAGAAAAAGCAAATATTTTAATTATAAATCCGTAAAACTTGGACTTTCTCAAATTTAACTTTTTTATCTATATAAACTCTTCCTATCAGTATAAATTCGAATATAAAATCGTTGAAATTCAACCAGCAGCACGAACTGGTGAAGATGTTTAATAAAGTGTCTGGATCAGGAGGCGTCTACCAATAATGAATTCTCTAGACTTGCTATTTTTCAGTAGAATGAATGATTTTATCAATTAACAATATTTTTAACCATAGCTTTACCGAATACTAAACTTTGTAGCTTTTTGTACAAACTTCTAATGAATTTATTCGTTCGGCATTTCGACCAAGCCTTAATTTTCTTTTAAGATCGTAGCTTTATGGTATATTATTGTTTCAATTTTTTTGTATTTCCCCAATCTTTTTTTCAATTTATTTGTTTACAAGGTCCTTTCTCAATATACATATTTTACTTTTAATGAATATTTTAACAGTTCATTCCTCCTCCTTTCTTTAATTACAATTTGTTAGATTGTTTTCTTATTTTTATTAAGAGTACACTGAACTCTAATGATTTTCATGTAGGAAATATTTTCTGCAACCAGTTCCTCAAAATTTCCATAGTTTTCAAATAATCTAGGGTACCTAGACCGGGGCTATTCCATCCACTTTCGATTACAAGCATTACGACGTAGCTACGAGTGAGACTTATTGCACATCGAGAGAGGACGAGATTTGAGAGCTCAGTGACAAACAAAATGTGGAATGAGATCAAATATCAGTTGGATTCAAACACAACTCCATATCTTTATCTTTGTCTTTATCTTCTTCTGGCTCTTTATGGATATAGATGAAAAAATGGCAATTCAAGCGTCCTCACTCCTTAAAGATTTGCTTGCTCCGCCCAGCAAGCTTAGCGGGACATTAAAATCATATATCTATCCTTGTTTCTATCGCAAGTTTATATTCCTGTCCTCTACTGAACTTCTCTACTATTGGCCGAGTTCAGTGGCGCAGGCAAGGGGGGGGGGGGGCTATTGGGCTATACCCCCTTGGCAGTATCTGCTGCTTCCTGAATGGTTAAATCTACCGAAAAAAACGATAAAATGATAAAATGAAATGTAATTATCCCATTCAAGCGCAATTACTATTAATTAACAATAATACTTGGAACCAATGAAGTATTAAAAGTATTCCACTGATCTCAAAAGACTGAGAAATTTTGCTCTAGCCCCCCCCTTAAGGACATCCTGGCTGCGCCACTGCCCGAGTTTGTCAGCTGGGAAGGAGATAGAGATGAAGATAAAAATGTGGATTTCGTTTGAATTGATTTTAATTGCCAAGCAACTCCTTAAAGATAAAGATAAAGATGTAGACTTGAGTTTGAGTCCAACTGTATGTTTTTCAAACTAATCATGGATCGGATATGAGTGTTGGATTGTTTGACGATCACTGGGTGCCTACTGCAAAATGGGAACAAAGAAAACATCTCGACTATATGAGCCCTATGTTTCTAATATGTTGTCGTATAGAAATGAATAGCTTTTAAGGTAATTTTTGACATTCAACGAAAGTATGCTAAATGAGACATTTGTAAAAAACGCGAGGCTATTCCGACCACCATTAAAGACTATGTTCCTTTGGACTCCTATCGATCCAGTTATCGTAACTATATTATTTCGATGACATTCAAAGGTTTATGCATGGAAATTCAAATATTCACAATATCAGATTATTTCAACTTCGGAAATATACGATTGGTAGAAAGTACATATTTACTTTTATCGACTGTGATGTAAATCAAATTGAAAAAATCTCGAAAATTAACTTCCTCCAAATTACTATTAATAATTAATATTTACATTTCCGGTTCTGTGCCTCTTTTATTTATATTGTTTATATTTCAATAATTACGTTTTTGTTTGATTCTAAAGTATATTGAAACATCTAAGAGATACAGCAAAGGGTCAAGAAAAAAAGGTTCTTCCTGTTTTGGTTGTGATTACATTATTTCGCTACTAGGTATAATATGAATATTTCAGAAGCTATTGAAATACTTTGAGACAAAGATTTTTCTTTACGATGGAGAGAATAAGGAAGTCAAATATCAATAATCCGGGTTTATACTGCACGTGTGAAACCCACATCGCTCAATATCTACAAAAAGATGTTTATAAAAGAATAACAAAGATGGCAATGTAGCATTGTAGTGGAAAAAGACTTTCTAAAAGAGCACATAAAAGTGACAATAAATCTTTTTGGAAGAATTAGGACTAATTTGTTCAGATCGTACGAGAGCAATATTTAGGACATATACTGTCTGAGCTTTCAAACGATGTGATATTGTCGAAGACGAAACCAAAAGAAATGCCAGATATTAGCAATCTGTGATGCACGGCGCTTCCTCTACTTCAAACGTTATTATGACTGGTAGTTGGATGATGTGTTAGCAGCTTGGTTCTCTTGTAAGAGAAATGATGTCATCTCGCTTCACTACACCCATCATAGATTGCTAATATCTGTCATACCTTATGCTTTCGTGCTCGACAAGACCACAGCGTTTGAAAGCTCAGACAGTATAAGTTTTTAATAAAGAATGATACTTACCCAATAGCAAGGTACCTCCATATAGCCAGGGTTAATGTTAAACATATGGAAATTGTATGTAATACTTGTGTAACATGTGCATGAAACAACATGTAGACAGCTCCAGGATATGGGAAATCCATTTTCTCTCTTAATACTAAATAATAATAATATGCATATGGTATATACTCAATCATCAACATCATATCAGCTACAGCTAATGCCGTTAATATACGATTGATTGGTGCACATGCCATATCTTTTCTTGTTAAAACAGCTATATTAAGTATATTTGCTACTGTACCAAATGTGCATACAATTATAGCAAAATAAGGATGATATGAATTTGCATAAATTTGTGCTATATCTTTCAAAGTACCACCACAATCTATATCTACATCATTAGATAGATAGTCGGTTGTAAAATTATTATTTACGATATTATTATTATGATTATTATTATTGTTGTTATTGTTGTTATTTGTCTGATTCGTCATCATTATTAATAAATTTTCTAAATCGCGTTCAGTCAAATTGAAACTATCATTCTGTTTTAAATCATTCAATGTATCATACAATTTCTTTAATTTGTCCGATTTAAACATGACAGAAATCAGTTTGGTGGTGGTGATTTGTATTTTTGATGATACAGTTTCGGATCCATTCTCCCTTGGAATGGTGCTGAAAACAGAAAGACAGACAATACAATTGGTTTAATTATAAATACCTTTCAATACAAAACAGAAATTTGTTTTAGAAATGTTAGAATTGAAATCAGTTAACTTATCCGGTTTATTAAACTCTCATCCTATCCCCTTTGTAATTCAGATTTTTTGCCTGTGTATTGGATTTTTTCTACACCTACGTGTACCTATACACTGAAAATCGAACGAATTGATTGAAAATTTCATTTTAAAAGGTACAGTAAACTCTCTATAGTGCAGCGAGAATGTGAATCTTAAAAATTATAGATCCTGTAAATGTGGGCGGCAATTTCTATTTTTAGTTACAGAGGAAGCATACCTAACATAATTTTCTAGAAATTTGGTCGGTGCTGAACGTCCACAAAGACTTGGGTATTCAGCCTGTAGTTCCTGCTGACTTGTTTTATTCCGCCCACGAAGCTCCACGTATTTGTCTATCCTTACTTCTCTCACAAATTTCTATCGCTCTCCTTTACTATATATGCTCATCTACTACTGATTTTCAACTGTAAATGGGTGGGGAGAAGACCGAGCACAAAGACCGGACGGCCACTCGCTTACGGAATACCGTTTAGCTAGACTTAAGTTTGCTTTTGACATGCTAAACAGCGTCTTACACACAAAGAATAGTTTATCTTCGAGCCAGTAATGGGAATTATTTTACAGATTGAGTATTGACCTTTAGCTTGACGGTCATAAAATTTAAAGGTGCATAAATATAGGGAGAGTCCCTCTTAGAAACCAATTTTTGACAGGGAGAAAAATCTCTCCATGTCATCGCACTCTAACTGAATGAAAATAATTTCCATCTGTCATTATAATTCTTTCTTGTTCTTTATAATTGAACTGTTATTGTAATCATTTTCCATTGTTCTGTATTGTTTCTTTTTGTGATCGTTTTTCCCGCATTGTATAAGAATCCACCACGTTTATCATTCTTTTATCTTTTTTTATATTATTTACTCTCATTATTATAAGTTTTAAGGGTTCCATAGCCGCTAGGAACCCTTATAATTTCATCATGTCCGTCCGTTTGTCTGTATGCCACAGTAATTCCATCATTGTTCCATCTTTTGCGATGAAATTTTACAGGTCTTTGGTTTTAGTTAGCCCACAGATAGACGTGAAGTGAAATTGCGGGTACCCGCCCATACATGGAATGTTATTTTTTCTTCGCGTACCTCATCGAGTTGGGTATCGCTGAATAGGTCTTTAAAAATGCAATCAACATGTCATATAACCTTTTTTTAGTCACATAATTCGCGAAATATGAGCCCTCAGAGTTCGTTTGTAAGTTTACGTTTTGAAATTTAATCTCCCGTAGAATAAGAAATAGAAAGAATAAAAACAAAACAAAAAATAATAAAAGAAGGGTTCTTGAGATAGGATTCGAACCCGGGCCTCTCAGAGCTCTACTCAACTCTAGTTCTACTTCAATAACAGTTACGAAACCCTAAGTTAATGCGAGTCCGACAAGCACTTGGCCGATTTTTTTAGCGTGTCTGTAGCAGTCATGCAAAATCCTG